>JAJSOF020000011.1:172648032-172935532 GCA_025594305.2 Periplaneta americana
ATGGCAATGATGTTTGATGATTTTAGATAAAGGTAATCCCTTCAGATATCATGAGCTGAAGGAGTATGAGGGTCAAGGAGATACAGTTCAATGTTTTCATGCCTTTTGTATGCGCAAGAGCGAGGTGGTGTGGCACTATGCTATGTCTTTCAAGCCCCTTATACAACCAGTATTCATTCATTCATTCATTCATTTATTTTATTCCATAGATCTTACATGACCAATGAAGCTTTAAGATGTGGAACAAGTCAAAATTTTACAATATTACAATAATAATTTTTACACATTTTTACAATTTTACAATTTAGTAATGTTGTACAATTTTTACAATTTTGTGCAATTTTTTACAATATTTTGGCGAGATGTAGTGAGATGAGGTGAGGTCCGAGGATTCGCCAAAATATTACCCGGCATTTGCCTTTTGGTTGGGGAAAACCTCGGAAAAACCCAACCAGGTAATCAAATCAAAGGGGGGTAATCAAATCAAAGGGGTGATGCCGAGGACTCGCCATACACCATCCGGCTTCAGTCCTGCGGCTGTGGAAAACCTCGGGAGAAACCAAAGACCATATATGTATATATATATATATATATATATACATACATATCAATAATATACAGAGTGAACAGCAAGTTTTTTTGTTTTAGATATTTCAAACCAAAAAGTTTAATATAATTTTGCCCGTTTTTGCTTTATTTCCGAGATAAATATTCTTTCAAATGCCTGTTATTATTCGGTTGAGAAGCTTTTGTCATCTAGTCTACTGTCAAAAAATATGAAAGTTAGAATTTATAAAACAGTTATATTACCGGTTGTTCTGTATGGTTGTGAAACTTGGACTCTCACTTTGAGAGAGGAACAAACATTAAGGATGTTTGAGAATAAGTTTCTTAGGAAAATATTTGGGGCTAAGAGGGATGAAGTTACAGGAGAATGGAGAAACTTACACAACACGGAACTGCACGCATTGTATTCTTCACCTGACATAATTAGGAACATTAAATCCAGACGTTTGAGATGGGCAGGGCATGTAGCACGTATGGGCGAATCCAGAAATGCATATAGAGTGTTAGTTGGGAGGCCGGCGGGAAAAAGACCTACGGGGAGGCCGAGACGTAGATGGGAAGATAATATTAAAATGGATTTGAGGGAGGTGGGATATGATGGTAGGGACTGGATTGATCTTCTCAGGATAGGGACCAATGGCGGGTTTATGTGAGGGCGGCAATGAACCTCCGGGTTCCTTAAAAGCCAATAAGTAAGTATTATTATTATTATTATTATTATTATTATATCGATAATGGTAGAAAGCAAACAGCATAAGAAATAGACGTTAATAATGGAAACATTTGTCCGTTACTTTTTCCTGTGCCAATCTCAGAAGATTATCTGGAAGTCAAAATCCGACCATTCAATGAGAAATTGAAGCTACAACTGACCCTTCCTTGACCTCCATTTGCATGTCCAAGGTATATATTTCTTGCGTTATCGAGAGAACTGCATGTTGAATAGCAGAATGAAAGTATATATATAATACTGATGGGAAGGGTGGAAAGTATGGGGTGGTAGTCACGTGATAGAGAGAACTTTGATTTAAGATGTCATTAAGTTCGCATCACAAGAAGGATCTACCCAAGTTTGTAACTTAATGTTCCTTGAATTCATAACACGATTACTGTAAGCTCTACGTCGTCGTCTCCATGACTACCAAGTGGAATAAGAGCATTATTGAAACAGCACACTCACGATCACAACTAGAAAGAACTCTACTCTATGAAAGTAATTGAGAATGAGTTGAATAGTCAATTCAGACGACAACCAACAGAGAGGAATGTTCACACTGAAAAAACACGTTACAAATTTTGGTCTGGGCGTAACATCAAAATAAAAATATGTGTACCTCATGCGACAACTGTCCAAAGAGACTAATTCTGGAATAACATGAATTCATATGAATAATGTGAGCGTTTTAACTGCAAATAGCTTCCTTTATTTCCTTGAAAAAGCCTGCATCGAGAAGTTGACTAAAGATTAAGTTCAGTTTATTTACGTACAAATGGTACTCAGAGAACACGGAGGTTCATTGCCGCCCTCACAGAAGCCCGCCATCGGTTCATATCCTAAGCAAGATTACTCTATTCCCTACCATCATATCCCACCTTCCTCAAATCCGTTTTAATATTACCCTCCCATCTACGTCTCGGCATTCACAAAGGTCTTTTTCACTCTGGTCTTCCAGCTAACACTCTATATGCATTTCTGGATTCGCCCATACGTGCTACATGTACATCTTGATTACACAACTTTTAACACTGTATCACTTCGGAATATGTATGATAAGAACTTTGTGTTAAATTTTAACGTAACTTGTTAACATGTTTCGACCTATTTTCGGTCATCTTCGGAGTTCCGAAAATAGGTCGAAACATGTTAACAAGGTACGTTAAAATTTAACACAAGAAAGTTCTTATCATACATATTCCGAAGTGCTACATGCCCTGCCCATCTCAAACGTCTGGATTTAATGTTCCTAATTATGTCAGGTGAAGAATACAATGTGTGTGCAGCTCTGTGTTGTGTAACTTTCTCCATTCTCCTGTAACTTCATTCTTCACTCGAAGTTTCACAACCATGCAGAACAACTAGGAGCGAGTTAAAGTTTTTCTGTTTATATTATATTTTATGTTACAATTATTAGCAAAATCTATACTAATAATAAATCTGTAGCCGAAATTTTTCTGGTAATTTTCGATTTTCCAAAAATAATTGGTCCTAACATATACAATTAACCACTCTGAAACCGAAAATTGCCTTTTTGAAATTTTTGTTTGTATGTCTGTCTGTCTGTCTGTCTGTCTGTATGTTTGTTACCTTTTCACGCGATAATGGCTGAACGGATTTCGATGAAAATTGGAATATAAATTAAGTTCGTTGTAACTTAGATTTTAGGCTATATGGCATTCAAAATACATTATTTAAAAGGGAGGTTATAAGGGGGCCTGAATTAAATAAATCGAAATATCTCGCTTATTATTGATTTTTGTGAAAAATGTTACATAACAAACGTTTCTTTAAAAATAATTTCCGATAAGTTTTACTCCTTGAAACATTTTGATAGGACTGATATTTAATGAGATAAATGAGTTTTAAAATTAAAATAACTGTCATCTAAGGCCGTGTAATGAATTAAAAAACAAATGACTTCGTCTATAAGGGGCCTTGGACAGCAACAATCGAAAGCTATGAAAGATAGCCTACAGATAATGTTTCTGTGTTTGTATGAAGTAATATCAGAAGCTAAATTAACCGATTAGTATAATTAATTATTAATTCACCATTGGAAAGTGTAGTTTCTCTAGATGGACATAATGCTATAATGTTATTACAGTAACTTGTGAGTGAATCGAGGACAGGCAAGATTAAAATAGCTTCTTATGAACAGAAAACTTGATAGGCTATTCTGTACATTCGTTTCCTGTATTTTCTAAAATAATTTTTATGACCAAATGAGTGGTCTCTGGATCAAAATGATCGCATTTTAATTATGCACATACAATTTAAATTAAGTAACATAATAAACGATTTATCCTTATATCAAACACGAATGTTCCGTGGATCAAATGTCCTATTTTAATTACGTAATTACTTTATATTTATTTCTAACGGGTGCAGCGGAGCGCACGGGTACGGCTACTAAACAAATAAATAAATAAACAAATAAATAAATAAACCAAAAACAAATAAATAAATAAACAAATAAAAAATAAGTAAATAAACAAATAAATAAAAAACAAATAAATAAATACACAAATAAACAAATAAATAAATAAAGAATTAAATACATAAAACAAATAAATAAAGAAACAAATAAATAAATAAATAAATAAACAAATAAATAAATAAACAAATAAAGAAATAAATAAAAACAAATAAATAAACAAATAAATAAATAAACAAATAAATAAACAAACAAATAAATAAACACATAAATAAATAAATAAACAAATAAATAAATAAACAAACAAATAAATAAATAAACAAACAAATAAAAACAAATAAATAAATAAATAAATAAATAAATAAACGAATAAATAAAAAAACAAATAAATAAATAAACAAATAAATAAAAAACAAATAAATAAATGAATAAGTAAATAAATAAATAAATAAAATAACTGTTCTATAAATTCTAACTTTTAACATTTTTTAAGCTGACTGGATAACAAAAGCTTGTCAATCAAATAATAGTAGGCATTTCCCATATTTATTCTTCGTTTAATTTCCTCTCGAGTGCCATTTATATTTGTTACTGTTGCTCCCAGATATTTGAATTTTTCAACATTTTCAAAGGATAAAATTCCAATTTTTATATTTCCATTTCGTACTTTGTTCTGTAGGACTATTGCTGTGAATGAGAAATTCCTTCGTTGCCTCTGTATAAATATTCAGCGGGGTTCTTAACAGCTCCCTCACCCGATCACGTGTGTCGGACGGCCAGGAGATTCCCTGCAAGTGCAGCCCCTCTCAAGGAGTGGGTATCGAAGTTTTAAATAAGATGTCGCACACCTCACTTACTTAGTGCAAGAGTGATATATTTGAAAATATCGACAAGTGCCAGAAGTGCCCAAATTTTATTACATATGTATTTTTACTTGGCTATTTAACGACGCTGTATCAACTACTAAACTACTCATCGTCGATGGAATTAGTGATAGAGAGGTGGTATTTGTTGAGGTGAAGCCGAGGATTCGTAATAGAATAGTTGACATTTTCCTTACGGTTGGGGAAAACCTCGGAAAAAACCGAAACAGATAATAAGCCCAAGTGGGAATCGAACCCAAGTCCGAGCTCAATTCCGGATCAGCAAGCAAAATATTATTACATTCTGTAATTATCAGCAGCCAACAAGTTTCGTCCGTAGCCCATATCGTCCAGCAAACCATATCGTCCGAGACATTTCTAGTTGCCTAGTAACGGCATTATTCCATTTATTTCTACTTTGTTGACTGCGGTGGCTAGTAACTTTACTCTTTCATATGTTATACAGGGTGTAAGGAGTATAAGTGCCGTCCTTTTCACAATCGTCGGGGACGGTCTACAGCTGAGGTCTCCAAAAAACGTATCGTCATTCGTGCTCTCGATGCTGCCCGCCGAACACAATGTGCTGTAGGGGAAGGGGAAGACACACGTACCTCAACAGATGGGAGCGGTCAGTGGGGGATCGCGGCAACGGTCTGATTAGGTTTACAAATATTGTAATAACACCAAAAGAATAAGAAATATCATACGTTTGTATATATTTTGACATACTATGACGCTGGAGCCCCGTCTGTTGCTATAGACACAAGCCATTGCAAATTCAACCTCTTCTGTTCTATTGTGCCTTTCAGTGCCCGGAAAAGATCTTCTCCAGTTATATTTTGTAATTACATCTAGAAGACATTCAGACACAGTAAAATGTTCATTAAGTCCTCGAATGAAAATGGCTAGGTGAGCTTTGTCATTTCTATCTGTGCTTTCGTCCAATGCAAGTGAGTAAGCAATAAACTGGTTAATTGTGGTTTCGACTTCAGATTCAATTAAATTTACAATCTTGAAATTCCTTCTCTGAACTGTAATTGGAAATAATTTAATTTTCTTAAACTCTGATTTTGTTCTGGACACAGTATTTTAGTAACGTCCTGTATGCACGATTTTACAAATGATGCTTCTGTAAAGGGCTTCGTTGATTTTCCAATATTCCAAGCTAGAACATAGCTAGCAAGAAGCTTTTTTTCTTTAAGACTGAGAACACGTGTATGATTTGTGTTTGTATTTTCTTGTTTTATATTTATAAAAATATTTGTAGGCCTACGCATTAAACAAAAAACTATAAGTATGTCATGCGGAACTGAGTGTAAACGTATTGTAATATACTGATTATTATGTATAACCAACAGTTGCACAGATAGCCTAAAATAAATTATTTTCGCATGTCCAACATGACTGTAATTGTACGATATTCTCTGTGGAGAGTCGAGTATTGTCGTCGCATGTTGAATTTTAACACACCCTCAAGAATTTTCGAAAAAATTAAACATTTCATATTCTCCCCACTATCACAAAAATTCTCTTCCTATTCATCCTTGAATGTACTACGTCCATGATTAGAAGACATTGTGAAACGGTGGAACACTCCGACCAACACAATGATAATGGCAGTCCGCCACTGCTCTTCGTTTGCGCATAAACACTGAGTACAGTACAGGTGGGGATGGGTGAGGCGGAGCGCGCTCATCGTACTGGCTTCGGTTCCGTTCAGGGGCTTACACGCGAATAGGCATTTGGAGACATCTGATCTACAGGATCAAAAAATGTCCACACAACATACGGTCGAAACTTGATACCTAGTTTTCCCAGAAAAAAAAATATTCCTTAAAAAAATATTACTTGCAGCAATATTTTACTACTTAATTGACTTATTATTCCCAGAACATGAATTTTACCAGCAATCGAAAAGTATTGGGAATAAATTTGAATAAGGAACAAAAAAAAAGTTTTCTTCCCACGCAGGATTCGAACCACGAAAGTCTTAGTTACCAGTCTATCGTGCTCTGGAGTAAACAAGGCTCTGAAATCAGCTACAAGGGTCGGTCCGGTTTTTTTTGCCACTACTGTACGTATTTATTATATTATATTACGTAATAAATTGGCCAATATAATAAAGTGTGGACGAAAATGCTTGGCTGAAATAATGTGGACGAAATGTACAATTCTTGACCGAAATAGTGTGGGCAAAGAGACACGACAAAGTAAGTCTGAACGAAATGTACCATTGGACGAAAAATGTTGGACAAAATTTCGGCTTAAGTTCTTCACTAGACGTCACTGTAGAAGTGCTGGTGGATAATGTTTCTACTCTGTGTATTCCAACCTTGAATGTGCATTTTTTACATCAGTGAAAAATAAACTGTAAAGGTCACAATCAGGGTTCCTTGAAAAGTGTTTAATTTGTACCGGTCACTTCTGGGTCTGTTGAAGGAATTGCAATGCAAGCTGCTGGTTAGTTGCTAGGTTACTGCCTGTGGAGCGGAGTGGAACAAAGTTCTCCACGTGGAACGGCCCTGAAGGAGAGACGGTGCTGTCTGCATCCAGTGTGGCGTTTCAAGTGGCACTCACTGAAGTGCCCAACCTTCTCAATTCATTTGAATAAGACCATTCAATTAACATAATTATTAACTAACCCAGTTACTAAAACTCAATGATTTCATTCATACAACACATTTAATCCAACTTACAGAAATGTTGTTGAATTTACGTAAGTAAATTATATCATATATTATATTATACTAGCCGTACCCGTGCGCTCCGCTGCACCCGTTAGAAATAAATATAAAGTAATTACATAATTAAAATAGGACATCTGATCCAGGGAACATTCGTGTTTGATAGAAGGATAAATCGTTTAATATGTTACTTAATTTAAATTGCATCCAAATAATTAAAATGCGGTCATTTTGGTTCAGAGACACTCATTGGTACAATGACAATTCCTTTAACATGTTTCTAATTTTTATTACATGCAACCATAGTTTAATGAAGATTAACATCATTTAGATTTAATGTGTATATTTTATTTTACTTGTTATAGGTTTCCATTGAATTATGGTAATAACTTAATTTTAACCCTTGTTTTCTACGTATTCAGTAACTGGCGCTTGGCCCACTATGGTTCTGAACCCTTCAAATAACTTAAATGATATTATATAATATTACATTACATATATTATATTATATTATATTATATTATATTATATTACATTATATTATATTATATTATATTATATTACATTACATTATATTATATCAGAAGTTACTGTAATAACATTATAGCATTGTGTCCATCTAGAGAAACTACACTTTCCAATGGTGAAATAATAATTAATTATACAAATCGGTTATACTTCATACAAACACAAAAACATTCTCTGTAGGCTATCTTTCATAGCTTTCGATTGTTGCTGTCCAAGGCCCCTTATAGACGAAGTCATTTGTTTTTTAATTCATTACACGGCCTTAGATGGCAGTTATTTTAATTTTAAAACTCATTTATCTCATTAAATATCAGACCTATCAAAATTTTTCAAGGAATAAAACTTATCGCACATTATTTTTAAAGAAACTTTTGTTATGTAATATTTTTCACAAAAATCAATAATAAGCGAGATATTTCGATTTATTTAATTCAGGCCCCCTTATAACCCCCCCCTTTTAAATAATTTATTTTGAATGCCATATAGCCTAAAATCTAAGTTACAACGAACTTAATTTATATTCCAATTTTCATCGAAATCCGTTCATCCATTATCGCGTGAATAGGTAACAAACATACAGACAGACATACAAAAATTTCAAAAAAGCGATTTTCGGTTTCAGGGTGGTTAATTATATATGTTAGGACCAATTATTTTTGGAAAATCGAAAATTACCAGAACAATTTCGGCTACAGATTTATTATTAGTATAGATTATATTCATAGATTTCGAAAAGTCATATGACTGAGTTAAGAGAGAAGTTATATATAATATTCTTATTAAATTTGGTATTCCCAAGAAACTAATTCGATTAATTAAAATGTGTCTGAGTGAAACGTACAGCAGAGTTCGTATAGGTCAGTTTCTGTCAGATGCGTTTCCAATTCACTGCGGGCTAAAGCAAGGAGATGCACTATCACCTTTACTTTTTAACTTTGCTCTAGAGTATGCCATTAGGAAAATCCAGGATAACAGAGAGGATTTGGAATTGAACGGGTTACATCAGCTGCTTGTCTATGCGGATAACGTGAATATGTTAGGAGAAAATCCACAAAATATTAGTGAAAACACTAGAATTTTACTTGAACCAAGTATGGAGGTAGGTTTGGAAGTAAACCCCTAGAAAACAAAGTACAGTATATGATTATGTCTCGTGACCAGAACAAAGTAGGCCTACGAAATGGAAATATAAAAATTGGAAATTTATCCTTTGAAAAGGTGGAAAAATTTAAATATCTTGGAGCAACGTAACAAATATAAATGACACTCGGGAGGAAATTAAACGCAGAATAAATACGGGAAATGCCTGTTATTATTCGGTTGAGAAACTTTTATCATCCAGTCTATTGCCAAAAAAGCTGAAAGTTAGAATTTATAAAACAGTTATATTACCGGTTGTTCTTTATGGTTGTGAAACTTGGACTCTCACTTTGAGAAAGGAACAGAGATTAAGGGTGTTCGAGAATAAGTTGCTTAGGAAAATATTTAGGGCTAAAAGGGAAGAAGTTACAGGAGAATGGAGAAAGTTACACAACGCAGAACTGCATGCATTGTATTCTTCACCTGACATAATTAGGAACATTAAATCCAGACGTTTGAGACGGGAGGGCATGTAGCACGTATGGGTGAATCCAAAAACGCACACATTTTAGTTGGGAGACCTGAGGGAAAAATACCTTTGGGCATGTCGGGACGTAGATGGGAAGGTAATATTAAAAAGGATTTGAGGGAGGTGGGATATGATGGTAGGGAGTGGATTAATATTGCTCAGGATAGGGACCGATGGCGGGCTTATGTGAGGGCGGCAATGAACCTGCAGGTTCTTTAAAAGCCATTTGGAAGTAAACAATAATAATAATAATAATAATAATAATAATAGTTTAATTAAAAACTAGTTTTATTAAGTTGCATAATGTGGGGTATAAAAAGTCAGCACTGCAGGGGGTCGTGATAAAACGCGTGCCTGCTCCGATATAAAACAGAGGGCGTTTTATAGTCAACACACGGAGCTTGTTATGAGAGTGCTTACAAAGCTTATTGCTAAGGAGGCTTCCAGTTTAGGACTCATAACTCTGTAAGACTCCGACCTGCTGGCGTCTATATAACTTACAAGATGAGAGCACCCTCGCGGCTTTGGAATCAGACGGAAGTTAATGATGTATAACATAGCTTAGCAAAGCCAAATTATGTAATGCCAAAAGGCTCACTCGTTAAAAATATCGAAATATGCTTTCCATTTCCTTTTACTTAGTTCAGATATCCTTATCAGGGGGACTAGGACTGAGGTTTGAAACTTGTACAGGGACATCATTTTATTTTTACTTCAATTTTTATTGTATCTAAGTTTTTGAATGTACTTCACTCCCACCCTCTCTATTAGTAAACTTCCAACTGTTCTCCTCACAGAACCAAGCATATACAGTCAAAGTCGCCTTAAGGTCGTAGTAAACACAAACGGTATTGAGTTAGTGAGTATAGTACGTTCCAGAAATATGTTCGCGTTTTCCAGTGACGAAAGAGCTTTCAATATTGAATCATATTTTCGCACAGGCACTGTCGTCCGTTTGCCTACGTCGCATCCCGATTTCCCCCACCCGCAACTGTTCAAAGTAACTTAAATAAAAGTAATTAACTGTCACGTGATCCCCCCCCCCTTTCTACGATCCTACGACATAACCACTTGGACGGACAGTAGATAGCATGTCTGAGTAATTTTATCTTTTCGGATCGGGCAGAAGTGAAGATTGAACTCACAGTACGTAAGATACTTTTTTATATAATAGGTATAGAATTATTTCAACATGAGTTACTCGTACGAAGGACGAAACTGGTAATTGGGATTAGGTACAATAGGCTATAGTGCGATAATGTGCACAAAAGAAATGAAGCCTGTATCTAAATGAACGGCCACCATTTTCAAAAATGTGTTTAAATATCCATATTATGATTATTTTTCAATTTAACTTCATTCTCCATATTGTACGCTAATGTGCTGTAGACAGTATAATAATAATAATAATAATAATAATAATAATAATAATAATAATAATAATAATAATAATAATTTCGAGGGAAAAATTGTTCCGGAGCCGGGTATCGAACCCGGGACCTTTGGTTTAACGCACCAACGCTCTACCACTGAGCTACCCGGGAACTCTAACCGACACCGATCCAATTCTTCCCTCTATATCCACAGACCTCAAAGTGGGCTGACAACCGTCAAGCAACCAACTTCGAGTGCACACTAACTCTGTGTGACTTAAATTGTGGTTTTCTGTTAACGAACAGTGACGTGTATTATGCAAATCAAGATTTCAGGTATAACTCCTGTAAAGTTGATTTGAATAATTTCGAGGATAAATTGTTCCGGAGCCGGGTATCGAACCGGGACCTTTGGTTTAACGCACCAACGCTCTACCACTGAGCTACCCGGGAACTCTAACCGACACCGATCCAATTCTTCCCTCTATATCCACAGACCTCAAAGTGGGCTCGAAGTTGGTTGCTTGACGGTTGTCAGCCCACTTTGAGGTCTGTGGATAGAGGGAAGAATTGGATCGGTGTCGGTTAGAGTTCCGGGTAGCTCAGTGGTAGAGCGTTGGTGCGTTAAACCAAAGGTCCCGGGTTCGATACCCGGCTCCGGAACAATTTTTCCTGAAATTATTCAAATCAACTTTACAGGGAGTTATACCTGAAATCTTGATTTGAATAATAATAATAATAATAATAATAATAATAATAATAATAATAATAATAATAATAATAATGGCTTTATTTAACCTGGCAGAGTTAAGGCCGTAAGGCCTTCTCTTACACTCAACCAGGATTAAAACTTGCTTACACAGTTGATCATAAAACTTGATCAGAATTAAGTAATTACATACTGATTACATAATGAGATCAAAAGAGGTAGTTACATAAAATTTACCTCATAAAATAAAAATAAACATAGTGAAATACATATTAATTTGTTAGAATCAAATGCGAATCACATAAAAACAGAAGCCGATAATTCAATAAAAAAAGAAAAATGTACACAGTAAAAATAAAAATAAACACTTTAGTATACATATTAATATGAGATTACAATTAAGTAGGACTTACATAATTAAATCAGAAACCGACAATTGAATAAAATGTACACAAAAAATAGATTAATAATAAAAAACAACAACACAGTGGGATACATAATCGCGTTGAGTGATAAATAAACACGATTTATATAATAAAAATAAGAAAAAAAAAAATACACTGCATAATGAATACATTGGCATGGATAACTCATTTCGTGAGTAACAACACTTATTGTTAATACTGTACTGTATTTTGATTAAACAAAAACCTAATGGTAATTATCAAACTCAAAATTGCGTTATTTCCTAGTTTACGTAAATGGATGAACTACTTTTCTTCCCTCTTATACCTAGTAAAGTGATTTGGTTCTGTTTTACGCCAGTATCATCGAACTTCAATAGTGGAAGGGGGTAGCAAACGGTGTGTCCGGGTATGAACCATTAATCCAAAGGTATAGCCAGGTTAATATTAAAAATGTTAGTAAAAATAAAATGATGTCCCTGTACAATTGAGTCGTTGAGATCAGAACTGATAAGCTTACAGCTACAGTATGTAGTTAGCTATATGAATAGATAAGCTATAGGCAGACAATTCAGAGATACCGCAAAATTACCGTAGGTAAATTAGTTAGGAAAATTACTAAATTAAGTAGGTATATATACTAAGTGTCCCGCGCCGTGGCGTCATGGTCTAAGGCATCCTGCCTAGGACTCGCGTTACGGAATGCGCGCTGGTTCGAGTCCTCATGGGGGAAGAAATTTTTTCATGAAATTTCGGCCAGTGTATGGGACCGGTGCCCACCCAGCATCGTGATGCACTTGGGGAGCTACGATAGGTAGCGAAATCCGGTTACGCATACCAGCTATAACGGCTGGGGGGCTCATCGTACTAACCACACGATACCTCCATTCTGGTTGGATGATCGTCCACCTCTGCTTCGGTATGTGGCCGTGAGGCCAGCAGCCGGCTGGTCGGTCTTGGCCCTTCGTGGGCTGTTGCGCCACGGATTATTATATAGGCTAAGTAGATTAGTTAGGACTAGTTACATAGGTAGTTAAGGTAGGTACGTAATCAGATAGATTAGGCACATATGAGCCGTTGAGAGCAGAAGTGGTGTAAGTCAAAAATTGGTAATGACAGTTAAAGTAAACATTCTGTAAAATACAGCGCAAAGTAGCAACTAATATTCAGTTTATTTAAACTATTAATAGTCAGTGGATAGCACGAAGGACATATTAATCCCTACTTTACGTTGTATTTTACAGAATTTTTACTTCAAACCTCACTAACTGATACAGTGACCACAATGATTGAAGACCTAAATTCTATCTATCTGTGGGCACAAAAGTTTGGACTGAGGTCAAACCCAGGAAAATCGCAGGCAATTGATATGGGACATCAGCGCTTACTCAGTATAATTGATGACAAAACCATACCAAGACTGTCAATAAATGGGTCGTTTATTAAGTATAGCGATCCTGTAAAAAAATCTTGGATTATTAATGGACAGAGATGTAAACTGGAATAATCAAGTAAGTTACACCTGTAAGGCCCGATTGTATAAACCATTTAATCTTAGATCAGAGGTTAAATTGATCCTTGTTTCAGCTGAGCTTGGAATTTTGTGTTGTATAAAGTCTAATCTGAGATTAATTTGTCTCAAACTAAAGTCAACTTTGACTGAAGAAATTTCTCCGATTAAGTTAGATGATCCAAGTTCAGTTATTTCTTTTCTGTTTGAAATATACGAGTGACAGATTGTGCAAATAAAATATCCATTATTATTAATATTAATAGATATGATAGGTACATTTATATATATTTCTTTCAATTTCTTGCCTTAATACACAAACATTCTTATATTTTATAAGGCTCTATCGTGTTCAGCAGTATCAAATAACATAACCTATAATTATATTATGTTTATAACAACCATTAATTATTAATGGATATGATAGGTACATTCATAAATGTTCAGTTAACTGTATTACTAAACGAAAATTGTCGTTTTATAAAGCTTTATTATGTTTAGCAGTATCAAACACCATAACATGATAACAACTCGGAGAACAGTCAACCTTCTTCTTATTGTCCGCCATTATTTACATTGCACAAAAAACCAGTGTCTCCAACAGAGTTTACGGAAAGTCGTCAAAAAGTAGTTGTAAAGTCGCTAGATTTCTCATTATCGACAAAGAAAGATTAAATTTTGTCAGTATGGGGTGCTAAAAAGGTCGCTAAATTCCTATTTAAGCAATATAAAAGTTAAAAGAAATTGTTGTTGAAAAAGAGTTGAAGTCGCTAGATTGGCAACACTGAACAAACCTGTCCGCGCATCACGTTTTTCACCTGTTTATGCGATGTTGCCAAATCCTTTTCACGTGAACTTAGATTTCATTTGAACCAAGGTAATTTGATCGCAGGAAAGTTTTATACAATAGAAGAAGTGTCTGAACTCGGTTCACTTTTCGATCTTCGATCAAAGTTGATCTTTAGTCAGGGAGATTTATACAATTGGGCCTAAGAAAATATTTTCATTGCTCCACTCTCTAAAAAATCACTTACGAAACTGTCTCCCTCTTTCCATAAAAATAAACATTATTCAATCGCTAGTGATGCCCCATTTTGATTACTGCGATTCTCTCTTGACAAATATAACCGTCAATTTAGTTGAAAGACTACAACGTGTTCATAATGTGTGTCCGCTTCATCTGCAATACTCGTAAATTTGACCATATAACGCCATATTTTGAAGTTCTTTCATGGGTCCGCCTAAAGGAACGTAGAATAGCACATTCTTTATCTGTTCTGTTTAGAATATTGTTCACTTCTACTCCAAAATATCTGAGAACTCGCTTTGAATATCTTACAACGTTACGGAATCAACATCAGGCCTTATTATCCATTCCTCGTCACCGTACCTCTTTCTATTCATCCTCTTTCAGCGTGTCAGTTTGTCGGCTATGGAACTCCCTATCTCGTCATGTCAAGGATTGCCGAACGGTTAATCAATTTAAATTAAGAATTACATACTTTTACATGAAATTGTTTTGTGAGTGTTAGCCGACTTTTATAGGTTATTCTGTGTTTGTATGAATTGTCATTTAGGCATATCACAAACTAGAAATTAGGATATGAATTGTAAATAACTTAATTATGTATCATGTTCAGTTAATATTTCATTATAGCCCGTGTAAACTACTTAATATGCATAAAATTATTTTTATATTCAAGTATGACTACTTTTTTTTGTGATTGTTTCATCGTGAATTTCACTTCTAGTAGTGTGGAAGAGAAGGCCTCATGGTCTTAACTCTACCAGAATAAATAAATAAATAAATAAATAAGTAAATAAGTAAATAATAGATAGATAGATAGATAGATAAATAGATAAATAGATAAATAGATAAAAGATAGATAGATAGATAGATAGATAGATAGATAGATAGATAGATAGATAGATAGATAGATAGATAGATAGATAGATAGATAGATAGATAGATAGATAGATAGATAGATAGATAGATAGATAGATAGATAGATAGATAGATAGATAGATAGATAGATAGATAGATAGATAGATAGATAGATAGATAGATAGATAGATAGATAGATAGATAGATAGACAGACAGACAGACAGACAGATAGATAGATAGATAGATAGATAGATAGATAGATAGATAGATAGATAGATAGATAGATAGATTAGATAGATTAGATAGATTAGATAGATTAGATAGATTAGATAGATAGATAGATAGATAGATAGATAGATAGATAGATAGATAGATAGATAGATAGATAGATAGATAGATAGATAGATAGATAGATAGATAGATAGATAGATAGATAGATAGATAGATAGATAAATAGATAAGTAGATAAATAGATAAATACATAAATAGATAGATTAATACATAAATAGATAAACAGATAAATAGATAAATACATAAATAGATAAATAGATAATTAATTAATTAAATAATTAAATAAATAAATACATGGATGGATGGATGGATGGATGGACGGAAGAACAGACGGACGGACGGACGGACAGACAGACAGACAAGTAGATAGATGAAAAAAATAAATAAACAAATAAATGAATGAATAAATAAATAAATGAATAAATAAATAAATAAATAAATAAAGGAAAAAACAAATAAATAAATAAATGAGTAAATAAATAAATAAATAAAGAAATAAATGAATAAATGCATGAATATATGAATAAATAAATAAATAAAGAAATGAATAAATAAATGAATAAATAAATAAATGAATAAATAAATAAATAAATGAATAAATAAATGAATAAATAAACGAATAATTAAATGAATAAATAAATAAATAATAATATTATTTTATTATTATTATTATTATTATTATTATTATTATCATTATTATTATTATTGGTAACGATTGGTAACACTAGCTCGAAACCATTTCAAAATGCTCCGACCGGGGTTGAAGCTGCGAACCTCTGACTCAACTGTTAGCACTGTAACCCCGGGAACACCTATAACGACCCCACAATGAAGGGAGGCTTCAAATCCCGTCGAAGCACCAGGAATTTGTGATTGACAAAGTAATTGTTCCTCCTGATAACACTACCCTTTCCCGTAACACTGTACCACAATTCCCACAAAATTCGTACTCAAAGATGCACCCACCGTATCATCTTTCTGTGAGGAGATGCCCTCCATGTCATCAATAAGTGAACGTTTTACAGACTACAAACGGGAAATAAATAGAAGCTGGAATGCACCAGGGACCTTACGTAATGGATATGTCACGTGCATGTAAGAACGCCCACAAGATCAGTCGGGATTTCCTGGTTTCTTCATATGATATAGAATCGAATGCAGACAAAAGCGAAAACGCTATGCGGGCAGCAGTGAAAACCTGTATCCACACATGATGGTACTCAGTTACGAGATTTTTTTAAACTTAACACTTTCTACTATAATCAAATACATAACTTTTACTTACGTAACAAAAACTGCAACAAAGTAAACTAAGTTCCTTTGACAACTACTTCCCTGCACATAGACTACTTGATTAGTATTCTGAGTTTGATGGTTTCTGTAGTAGTAGTAGTAGTAGTAGTAGTAGTAGCAGTAGCAGTAGTAGCAGTAGCAGCAGTAAATAGTAGTAGTAGTAGTAGTAGTAGTAGTAGTAGTAGTAGTAGTAGTAGTAGCAGTAGTAGTAGCAGCAGCAGTAGTAGGAGTAGCAGTAATAGTAGCAGTAGTAGAAAGGAAAGAGACAGACGAAAGAGGTGGTATATGCCGCTTGGTCGAGCTATATTCAGGGGTGGCCAGCACTGATTCAATAGATAAAGGGAAGAGAACTTATTAAAACTGTATCCATGGTAATTTTTTTATTTGTCTGAGAAGTATAATTGCATTGTAAGAATGTAAGTTTTAATTTTAATGCTCATTTGTCACAAGTTTGAATTTTTTATTCAAAAGAAATATTTTCTCAACTTTTCGTATAGGAAAGTGAAATTTTCAGGTATAGGCCTATTTATTTAGTAGCCTTACAGAATGTTTTCGTAAATCTAATATACCGTATATAGGTATTACTGAAGATAGTGTATTGAAAATTTTGAAAATATTCGCATGGAAATTGTTTGTAAGGAAATGAATTAACAAAGCAACTACTGTTACATCATAAGCAAAAGATACGTGCCCATGTGTTGTAAAAATGTCTGCTCTATAGTTTCAGCAGATTTCGAGAAAATAATTTAATATTCTGATGATAGGAAATTGCTCACAAATATCACCTTAAAAGCATAATGCGATAAGAGTTTTGTTATGGAATATTAGTTACACTTAAAACAGATACAGTACCTAGGTAACTTTGCTTTGTACTGTAATATTGTTTTGATTAGTTTATTGATTACTTTTGTAAGGCTAAAGATACCATCAATATAGGCCTAAATTCCAACTTATCATGTCATACTCAATCTCTTTCTTTGGAATATCACTTTCCTTATGAATGATGTGTTTCATCCACTTAATACAGTATAATATTATACTACTATGGAATTTAAGTGAATATTCCTTCTTAACTCTCTATTATGTTATTAAGATTTAAAACACAAGTGCAATATTAAGAAATCAGTGTTAGTACTTTTGTTTTACAGACAATATAGATAATATTAAACAGAAAGAAGCCATATAAAAATAACGACATAAAATTTCACGTTCCGTTTGAAGTTTGTGCACCAATGTTTTCTTAATCCAACAGATTGCTTATTCATATACACAACCCTTCCTCTTTCCATACTTAGCGCTTGCTGCCCGCGCACGACGTCAAGGTCAGAAAAATGCGCTTGCTTTGACATCACTGCCCTAAAGAATCAATGTATTTAACAATGTATCAATTTAAAAGTTCATAATATTTGGAATTATTCCCATATTATCCCTTACATGGTTCAATCCCGTGGTGCACTGTTTAAACACAGACCTACTTCCAGAAGCGCAAGTCAATTTACAGAAACAAGCAATACAAAAGAAGTGCTATCCCTCAAAAGAAGACGAAAGTTGTAAGCCTGCTTCTCTTCAAACTGTAGCCATAGAAACGCGGGCAGACCGCTCTTCAAACTTCTAAAGTAATCCCAGCCAACGTTTCATCTGATTCACTTCTGTGCTTATTGACTTTCTCTCACGAAGCTGTACAAAGTGTCCACCTCTTTACAACTCTTACTACAGATTGCGCTGGACTCCAAAGCAGACTCCTCAGACGTCACTCTTACTATCATTACGGTTTCGTATCCTAGCAACGGCGTGGTCTTGTCCATAAATATGCATAAGAATTAAGCATTTCGTTACCCTATAGCTACAGGGTGATGCATAAAGTTTCACACTCGATTTAGGAGTTTATTTCGAAAGTGATTTTGAACGAAGGAAGTTCAGAAGAATATAAGTTGATTTTGAATATCTACTGTGTTATAACAGTTTTGATTTTGAGATAAGGAGCAATAGGTATAATAATTAAGGAGCGGATTCCTATGTAATTAAATGTTATTTTTAAGTGTGATAAAACACAATTATCAAAGTTAAAAATTCCGAACATGAAGTTTCAAGTTTAAAACCCGAATTTTATTTCACATAAAAACACATATTTTCACAAACAAATTATGTAAATACATATTTTCAGGAAATCTATTATAAACACATAAATCTTGGAGTTTTTTTTACTTAAATAATTTTTTTACAAGACCTTTTAAACTTTTTAAAACTAAATCAATTATGTAACTCAGAAGTACGTTATCTTTTTAAGAATTCTTGGTTGCTTCGTGTTTCTAAGCGCTGTGTGGTGTATCCGTGATCCATTTTTGTAATAGTATCGCCTCAAGTTCTGAGAACTGCTAGGCAGCATATCAGTGTTATTATTAGAGAATAAATTAACATGGACAAGGAGGAGAGATCTTGCAACACATAATTAGGAATGTTTATTGTTTCTGAAGATGCTTTCATTCTACGCTTTGTTTGTGAAACACAACAGATAAGAACTCGGGTATGAACATTATTTAATTTAAACAAATCTCTCGCCTCTCGCTCATGTCTATCAAGTAAGGCAATATATCTTCTTGTGATTCCCTGTTATCGGGCTTCGTCAATCGATATCCTTCAAGATATACTGAAAGATGGTTGTTTAAAAAACGATTTGGCTTTCCTATTAGCAAATCTAAGCTTTTTGTGTGACACCATAAAAAAAACTCGAAACATCCAAAAACCTGTTGTCTGAAACAGAGAGATGCGTGCCATGAATATTAAACTAGACTCGCTACCAGGTTCAGAAGTACAAGTACTAAGGGACAAATCCCAGAATGTGTTTGGGAAAAACAGTGGACATAAAAAAATGTGTAAAGTTGCTCAAGTATTGGAGGGTGTGCCTGTAGGTGAAATTGACGGTGTTTGTGTTTGTGACATTCTCTCTTTAAATATGCACGTCTGACGTCCTGTGATGTGGAAAGATCGTTTTCACAGTATAAGTCGTTGTTCAGAGGTAATCGGCATGCATTTGTGATGGAGAATTTGGAGATGACCTTTGTTGTTCACTGCAATTCTCGGCCAACTACTAGCACTCAAGTGTGGTTGGTGAGTACCTAGTAACAATTTTTTCCAAGCTAAGTAAGGTATTTTTGTCATATTTAAGAAATATATATTTTTTTATTTTTAGCAAATATTTTCGTACTTTTTAGAACATAAAAAATAAATGTATTTACATTTTTTAGCACATAAAAATCCGCTCCCTAGGTATAATATGTAAATTGAGGAACAAGCTGTATACAAACAAGACTGGAAACGCCTTATCAATTCTTAGGTTATACCTTTGTGTATTTTAGTTCGAAAGAAGGTCTTTACCCTTGTTTTATTTCGTATGAGATATAAATTTAATCGGTATTTTACGATAAAGGAAGCTTTGTTTCTAGTAAAGATCAGAGTTTACAATAAATTTCCAAGAATTGCACTACTAGAAGTTCACGCCTATATCTGGAGACAAATGAGAATTGACGTAATAATAGTAATAATAATAATAATAATAATAATAATAATAATAATAATAATAATAATAATAATAATAAGGGCTTGGAACTTGGCCTAAAAATCACAGAAAAATTACCTATAAAATGACCTTAAATTTCGGAAAATATTACATTAAAATTAAAAAAATGACCAAGATTTTAATAATAATAATAATAATAATAATAATAATAATAATAATAATAATAATAATATTCCACTATAATATGGTACTGAAGCAAATGCCTGTTAAGTTCATTTTATGTGCATTATTAATCAATTACAATTGAACCTTAGAGTCAGTCTGGTTATGTGGCGTTAACACAATCTATGTTAACTATATGTGGTTGCTAGGATACGAGATCGTGATAATACTAAAACTGACATAAGCAAATCGCTGTTAAGTTCATTTTATGTGCATTATTAATTAAAATTGAACCTTAGAATCAGTCTTGTTATATGGCGTTAACACAATCTATGTTAACTATATGTGGTTGCTAGGATACGAGATCGTGTTAATACTAAAACTGACATAAGCAAATCGCTGTTAAGTTCATTTTATGTGCATTATTAATTACAATTGAACCTTAGAGTCAGTCTGGTTATGTGGCGTTAACACAATCTATGTTAACTATATGTGGTTGCTAGGATACGAGATCGTGATAATACTAAAACTGACATAAGCAAATCGCTGTTAAGTTCATTTTATGTGCATTATTAATTAAAATTGAACCTTAGAATCAGTCTTGTTATATGGCGTTAACACAATCTATGTTAACTATATGTGGTTGCTAGGATACGAGATCGTGTTAATACTAAAACTGACATAAGCAAATCGCTGTTAAGTTCATTTTATGTGCATTATTAATTACAATTGAACCTTAGAGTCAGTCTTGTTATGTGGCGTTAACACAATCTATGTTAACTATATGTGGTTGCTAGGATACGAAATCGTGATAATACTAAAACTGACATAAGCAAATCGCTGTTAAGTTCATTTTATATGCATTATTAATTACAATTAAGCCTTAGAGTCAGTCTTGTTATGTGGCGTTAACACAATCTATGTTAACTATATGTGGTTGCTAGGATACGAGATCGTGTTAATACTAAAACTGACATAAGCAAATCGCTGTTAAGTTCATTTTATGTGCATTATTAATTACAATTGAACCTTAGAGTCAGTCTTGTTATATGGCGTTAACACAATCTATGTTAACTATATGTGGTTGCTAGGATACGAAATCGTGATAATACTAAAACTGACATAAGCAAATCGCTGTTAAGTTCATCTTATGTGCATTATTAATTACAATTGAACCTTAGAGTCAGTCTTGTTATGTGGTGTGAACACAATCTATGTTAACTATATGTGGTTGCTAGGATACGAAATCGTGATAATACTAAAACTGACATAAGCAAATCGCTGTTAAGTTCATTTTATGTGCATTATTAATTACAATAATTGAACCTTAGATTCAGTGTTGTTATGTGGCGTTAAGACAATCTATGTTAACTATATGTGGTTGCTAGGATACGAAATCGTGATAATACTAAAACTGACATAAGCAAATCGCTGTCAAGTTCATTTTATGTGCATTATTAATTACAATTGAACCTTAGAGTCAGTCTTGTTATGTGGCGTTAACACAATCTATGTTAACTATATGTGGTTGCTAGGATACGCAATCGTGATAATACTAAAACTGACATAAGCAAATCGCTGTTAAATTCATTTTATGTGCATTATTAATTACAATTGAATCTTAGAGTCAGTCTTGTTATGTGGCGTTAACACAATCTATGTTAACTATATGTGGTTGCTAGGATACGAAATCGTGATAATACTAAAACTGACATAAGCAAATCGCTGTCAAGTTCATTTTATGTGCATTATTAATTACAATTGAACCTTAGAGTCAGTCTTGTTATGTGGCGTTAACACAATCTATGTTAACTATATGTGGTTGCTAGGATACGAAATCGTGATAATACTAAACTGACATAAGCAAATCACTGTTAAATTCATTTTATGTGCATTATTAATTACAATTGAACCTTAGAGTCTGTCTTGTTATGTGGCTTTAACACAATCTATGTTAACTATATGTGGTTGCTAGGATACGCAATCGTGATAATACTAAAACTGACATAAGCAAATCGCTGTTAAATTCATTTTATGTGCATTATTAATTACAATTGAACCTTAGAGTCAGTCTTGTTATGTGGCGTTAACACAATCTATGCTAGATAGACAGATGGATTTATTGAGTAATATTATACATACAAATTTTATATTATCATAATTTTGTCTAATCCAGTGCACGGGTCTTCTGACCGTACGTGCTTTGTACCCGAAACAAGTTCTCCTTTGTAGGTTCCCCCCCCCCCACCTATGATTACATGTAACTACTCTCTACAGGAACACACATATTAAAATGGAAATGACACAATAAAACATATTATATAATATATCCTAACCTAAAAGACCTAAAAGTGTACAGTTGGGTGGATACTATTATCCCTTCCTCAGTTCGCGTCACAAACTTCAACAGCTGAAGTTCTAATCTGTCTCGCCTTCAGGAGGAACAATCCAGTCTTTTGTTCCCATTCTCTATTCCCCATGAGGTCAAGACATGCAAACGAACTCCTACTCTGACTTAGCATCGAGGGTGGTAGATATTTTCTCCGTACTTGTTCCAATTCGACACATTGTAATAAAATATGTTTATAAGAGTCCTTTTCTTTGCAAAGCGGACAAAGACGCTCCCCTTTCTTCGTTGACAATTTTATTACCCTTCCATGCCCCCAATCTTAGCCACGCTAAACCTGCTCTGCTGTCCTTGTTACAAGACTTTATGTAGTCACACCTCCCCCAGTTAAGCATGAGCTCTGATTGTAGATGTATGTATGTATTTATTTACACTGCAAGTGGGCAAGCACCCGGTGGCAGTGGTATATACAATATTAACAATACACAATAAAATGATAACCAATTCACAATAAAATTTACAATACACAATACAATTTTACAACACATATACAATTTTACACACAATACAATAATAATACATAATACAATTTAACACAATAATAATAAAACATAAAATAAAATACCTCATTTTACAATACAACCTATATAATTATCTATAGGTCCTACATAAGTTTCAATAGTCTTTCACTTTACTCTCATCTCATTCCCTGTAGTGGCACTATGACGCATTTCACTGACACTTTAGCACACATTTCACTGACACTCTGTAACACATTTCACTGACACTATAGAACACATTTCATTGACGCTATAAATTATCACTGATCGGAACTGTTCACTGCACTGTAAAACCATAACTTCACTGACTCACCTCGCTTCACTGATACAACAGTTCAAATAAGTCAAATAATTAAACCCTTATGCATACTTATAAACAGAACTACATTTAAATTAAACATTTCTAGTCTAAGGCCCTCTTACACGCTAGTTTTAAATAAGATGTAGTAAATGTTAACTATATGTGGTTGCTAGGATACGAAATCGTGATAATACTAAAATGACATTAGCAAATCTCTGTTAAGTTCGTTTTATATGCATTATTGACGCTGTTCCTTGTGCCGTTGATGCGCGCACTCTTACGCAAGACGTCACGCCCGCCCTGTAGGGCTGCTGGACCCGCACGTGTGCTGTAATTGGAAAGTGTCTCACGTGTATATAAGGGCGCCGCCGTCGGATCGCATAACATTTGACGTGCGACATGGGGTGGTTCATCAGACTCTGCCGCTGCCTCCTGCTGGTAAGTCAGATTGCCTCTCAATCACCACGCGTTGCCGTGACGACAGCTCCAAAGGCGTTTTTTGCTTCTGGCTTTTTGTGCAGAACGAAGGGTATGTGGATTACGTCACAGTGTGTACATACGAAGAGTTCTGGAGACCTCGAAAAAGAATCGCGTGTTCTATTTAGTTTGAAATTTTACTGAGGAGAAAGACTACAACAAGAAACTTTCACAGAAACTTTATTTTTAACTTCAGAAATTGAAGTTCTTGAACATTAGTTTGTTATTGTTAGATCATTTGTTATTGTTAGATCATATGTTAGAGTGCTCAAAAACTACTTTAGAATGTCATGTTCTATATTTTCTGGTAATTTTCTACTGCATAACGCAGTGACAATAAAATTTAGTTACCCAATTTGCAGAAACAATGGCAAAGAATCAATTAAAAATATATCTCTTGACCTTTCACGAAAGGGGGAAAGTACAATGTTTCATCAACATAACTTTGTATTTGAGAAGATTACTTTGTTTTGAAACACTTTCCTTCAAAATAGCAATTTATTAACTGAAATGTTATTACTAAAGCAACGTTTTAACATTTAGGATGGATACAATTTTACTTTAGTCAATAATGAATCAAGCAGAAATTTAGTAACTGAAATCTTATTACAAAAAGCAACGTTTTAACAATGAGAATGAATAAGATTTTACTTTAATCAATAATGAATCAAGCAGCAATTTATTAAATGAAATCTTATTACTAAAGCAACGTTTTAACAATGAGAATGAATAAAATTTTTCTTTAATAAATAATGAATCAAGTAGTAATTTAGTAACTGAAATCTTATTACTAAAGCAACGTTTTAACAATGAGAATGAATAAAATTTTACTTTAATCAATAATGAATAAAGCAGCAATTTATTAAATGAAATCTTATTACTAAAGCAACGTTTTAACAATGAGAATGAATAAAATTTTTCTTTAATAAATAATGAATCAAGTAGTAATTTAGTAACTGAAATCTTATTACTAAAGCAACGTTTTAACAATGAGGAAGAATAAAATTTTACTTTAATCAATAATGAATAAAGCAGCAATTTATTAAATGAAATCTTATTACTAAAGCAACGTTTTAACAATGAGAATGAATAAAATTTTTCTTTAATAAATAATGAATCAAGTAGTAATTTAGTAACTGAAATCTTATTACTAAAGCAACGTTTTAACAATGAGGAAGAATAAAATTTTACTTTAATCAATAATGAATAAAGCAGCAATTTAGTAATTGAAATCTCGTTAATAATATTAGGGGAGAGTCGGGTAGTATCGGACATCGGATAATATCGGACAGCGCGTTTCTTTCATCTATCACCATATGGTAGTACCTGAATGACACGGTTACGTTTCTCTATGTGACATCACAGAAACGTAACCATTTTAATCAGGTACTATCATCGTGTGGTAGATGAAAGAAACTCACTGTCCGATATTACCCGATGTCGGATACTACCCGACTCTCCCCTAATGAATAACTAAAATCCCGTCATTAAAGCAAAGCTTTAACAATCAGGGAGAGAAAAATGTACATTAATGATTACAGCATGAATTAGTAATTCAACATCTTAGAAGGAAAAAATATAAGTGAATCAATAGTGATAAATGTAGGACCTTAGTAGGTCTAACTAAAATCTTGTTAAAAAGCAACGATTCAATAGTAACGAAAGAAAAAAAAAAATTCACAGTAATCACTAGGAAATGAAGTACCAATATAATCACTAGAATCTCGTTACTAAAACAAAGCTTTAATAACAAGAAAAGAAAAAAGAATACTTTAATCACTAGAGAGTGGAGTAGTAATTTAATAACTGAAATCTAATCACTAAAGCAACACTTAAATTGAACGAAACAATGAGAAAATTTTGCGTCTATCACTAATGAATAAAGTAGCAACTTATTAACTGAAATCGGATGACTATAGCAGGGCTTCAAACATAAAGAATTAAAGAAATTAATGAAGTAGCAGTTTTAATAACTGAAATCTGATCACTAAAGCAACACTTCAACTGAATGAAAGAATGAAAAAAATTACGTTAATCACTAACGAATAAAGTAGCAATTTAATAATTGAAATCTGATCATTAAGCAACGCTTCAACTGAATGAAAGAAAGAGGAAATTTATGTTAATCACTAATGAATAAAGTAGCAATTTATTAATTGAAATCTGATCATTAAGCAACGCTTCAACTGAATGAAAGAAAGAGGAAATTTATGTTAATCACTAATGAATAAAGTAGCAATTTAATATCTGAAATCTGATCACTAAAACAACGCTTCAACTGAATGAAAGAGTGAAAAAATTTACGTTAATCACTAACGAATGAAGTAGCAATTTAATATCTGAAATCTGATTACTATAGCAACGCTTCAACTGAATGAAAGAAACAGAAAATTTGGAAATTTATGTTGATCACGGATGAATAAACTAGCAATTGAAAAACTGAAATCTGATCACTAAAGCAATGCTTCAACTGAATGGAAGAATGGAAAAAATACGTTAATCACAAACGAATAAAATAGCAATTTAATATCTGAAATCTGATCACTTTAACAACGCTTCAACTGAATGAAAGAAAGAGAAAATTTGGAAATTTATGTTGATCACGGATGAATAAACTAGCAATTGAAAAACTGAAATCTGATCACTAAAGCAATGCTTCAACTGAATGGAACAATGGAAAAAATACGTTAATCACAAACGAATAAAATAGTAATTTAATATCTGAAATCTGATCACTTTAACAACGCTTCAACTGAATGAAAGAAACAGAAAATTTGAAAATTTATGTTGATCACGGGTGAATAAAGTAGCAATTTAATATCTGAAATCTGATTACTATAGCAACGCTTCAACTGAATGAAAGAAACAGAAAATTTGGAAATTTATGTTGATCACGGATGAATAAACTAGCAATTGAAAAACTGAAATCTGATCACTAAAGCAATCCTTCAACTGAATGGAACAATGGAAAAAATACGTTAATCACAAACGAATAAAATAGCAATTTAATATCTGAAATCTGATCACTTTAACAACGCTTCAACTGAATGAAAGAAACAGAAAATTTGAAAATTTATGTTGATCACGGATGAATAAAGTAGCAATTTAAGGGGATGCGCTACTGAATTTTCTAATTTCTACATTTGAAGAGAAACAGTATTGAAATTTTAACAGCATATTATGATCATGATTATGAATTAATCAGGAAAATTTCAATGATCTAAGTCAAGAAATAACTTTTTTAAAAATAAAATTTGAAAATAACACGTTTATTTTTGGAAACCGTTTTTTGGAATATAAAACAAGAGTTTTCTATGTTTATATAGTGCATATTATAGCTGAAACACAGGTTGTGGTAATGGAGCATTGGAGTTTAGCATATGAAGAGTAAAATAAAAAAAAATAAAAAACATGACATTTCTTCAAAAACTGCCATTTTTCAGTAGCGCATCCCCTTAATAACTGAAACTTAATCACTAAAGCAACACTTCAACTGAATGAAAGAATGAGAAAATTTATGTTAATCACTAATTAATAAAGTAGCAATTTATTAACTGAAATCTGATCGCTATAGCAACACTTAAAATATAAGGGATGAAAGAAATTAATGAAGTAGTAATTTAATAATTAAAATCTGATCACTAAAGCAACACTTCAACTGAATGAAATAATGAGAAAATTTATGTTAATCACTAATGAATAAAGTAGCAATTTATTAATTGAAATCTGATCACTAAAGGAACGTTTAAACTAGAAGGAATGAAAAACATTATACTAATCATTATTGAATTATGTAGCAATTTAATAGCTGAAATCTCATTACTATAGCAACTCTTCAATTATAAGGCATGAAGATTTAGCGTTATTCACTAATGAATAAAGTAGCAATTTATTAATTGAAATCTGATTATTAAAGGAACGTTTAAACTAGAAGGAATGAAAAACATTATACTAATCATTATTGAATTATGTAGCAATTTAATAGCTGAAATCTCATTACCAGGGAAAGGATTTATATGTAAATACATATTTACTTATAAAGCTAATATAATTTATATTTTGCATTATCTTTATGTTTCACAATGTGTAGGGTTGAAAAATCCTACTTTTATTTTCCATATTTTTCCATATTTTAGAGTTTAGTACATATTTTCGTTAATTTCCATATATTTTCCATATTTCATATAAAACAGTCCATATTATATTAGGTTTAACAATAAAACAAAACAAAATTCCATTAACTTTTAAAAATACATTTCAACAATAGAGATTTAAACACATGTTCAGTAATCCCTTTAACATCAGAGTTATTTGAAAATTAGCAGTCCTATCAACAATGGGAAAGTAAGTTACAAAACTGTATTAATTTAATTTAAAATTTTTAACAGACTTCAGTTGTGCAGCTCAACAGTTAAATGCCAGTCAGAGTACACATAGGTTCAGTTTTGTAAATCATACTATAAAGACGGTAAATATGCCAAAAGTACGTCATTCAGTCAATTTAAAATCAAAACTAACAAGTTACATTTCAGAATTTAAAGAAGATGGTTTATCAACTGACAATAAAATATTATTTTGTAATTTGTGTCAGTGTGCAGTGTCATCTACACAAAAGTTCCTGGTGCAACAACACATTACAACTAGTAAACATCAGGCCAACAAACAACTAAATTCCAAGCAGAGACAATTGTTTTTAACACAACCAACAACATCGAATGTAAGATCTGAGTTTAACATCGACCTGTGCCGTTCTCTCATCTCTGCTGATATTCCTCTCTACAAACTAAAGAATAAGGTCTTCAGGGAATTCCTTGAAAAATATACTCAACATACAATCCCGGATGAGTCAACACTTAGGAAGACGTATGCTCCATCCATCTACGATGAGACAATACAGAAGATAAGAGATGAAATTAAAGATAGTTCAATTTGGGTTTCCATTGATGAGACTCTGACAAAGAAGGTAGACTTGTTGGTAATGTAGTTATCGGTTTGTTAAGTGAACAATATTCTGAACGAATTCTTTTACATTGTGATGTTCTAGAAAAGTGCAATAACAAAACTATAGTTAAACTGTTCAACGAAGCTATGGGTATCCTGTGGCCAAAGGGTATTATGTACGATAATGTGTTATTCTTTATTAGCGATGCTGCCCCTTATATGGTCAAAGCTGGACAAGCATTATCTGTTGTATATCCTAAATTGACTCATTTTACTTGTGTGGCGCATGCATTTCATCGTGTGGCAGAAGTGGTCAGAGACAATTTCCTAAAGTAGATTTGTTGATTTCATCAGTGAAAAAGTATTTCTCAAAGCTCCCAGTAGAGTTAACGTGTTGAAAGAAATGTACCCTGAAATTCCATTGCCACCAAAGCCAATTTTAACTAGATGGGGTACATGGCTAGAAGCAGTTGAATATTATGCCGAACATATAGACTCTATTAACAATGTTCTCCTTGCATTGGACTCTGAAGATGCAGTCTCAATTGATACTGCGAAAACAGTTACCTGTGACATAAGTGTGAAGAATGACTTAGCTCACATTCAGCATACATTTTCATGCATCATAAAAACGCTCAAAAGTCTCCAAAATAGGCACCTTTCACTATCTGAAAGTTTTGAAATTATAAATAGTACTGTGGAACAACTGAATCGTGGTAGAGGTAAAGTTGCAGATGCAGTAAGAGCTAAGGTGGACACTGTACTTTCAAAAACCCTGGATATGAAGAACTACAAAAGGTTGTTGCTGTGATGAGTGGTGAATCAACAGTGAAGATTAACTTGGACTTATCCCCAGTAGACATTGTGAAATTGAATTATGTACCAGTTACTTCTTGTGACGTCGAACGCTCTTTTAGTCAGTATAAATCTATCCTCAGAGACAATAGAAGAAGATTCACTTTTCAGCACTTGAAAGAAATGTTTGTAACCTATTGTTATGGTAACAGACAATAAAAATTGTGTTTTGTTGAAACTACATTGGAAGATAAGGTACGTCCATTATATTTTTGTTTAGTTTGATTAAAATGTACCAATATTTAACGTACATAGTCATTTTTTTATAATTTTAAGTCCATATTTAATTCCATATTTTGGTAAAAATCCATATTTAATTCCATATTTTGGTAAAAATAACTACATATATATTTACATATTTCATATATTTTTAGTCCATATAAATCCGTTCCCTGCTCATTACCATAGCAACTCTTCAATTATAAGGCATGAAGATTTAGCGTTATTCACTAATGAATAAAGTAGCAATTTATTAATTGAAATCTGATCACTAAAGGAACGTTTAAACTAGAAGGAATGAAAAACATTATACTAATCATTATTGAATTATGTAGCAATTTAATAGCTGAAATCTCATTAACATAGCAACTCTTCAATTATAAGGCATGAAGATTTAGCGTTATTCACTAATGAATAAAGTAGCAATTTATTAATTGAAATCTGATTATTAAAGGAACGTTTAAACTAGAAGGAATGAAAAACATTATACTAATCATTATTGAATTATGTAGCAATTTAATAGCTGAAATCTCATTACCATAGCAACTCTTCAATTATAAGGCATGAAGATTTAGCGTTATTCACTAATGAATAAAGTAGCAATTTGATAACTGAAATCTGATTATTAAAGCAACGCTTCCCCTGTAGAAATGAAAACATTTGTGATTTTAAAGTGAACTAATGTTAGGAATAAGTGTTACGTTAATTTGAACAAAGAACAACTTCTCAGCAATATGAACGTTAATATGACTTGTTCAGAATTTATACATGTACAAGTTAAATAAAATGGGTAAAAACTATTGCAATCTGCTAGGGGTAGCAAAAATATACATAATTAATGTAATGTTAATGTGTCTCTCAATGTTCTCTGCATTATCTACTATCTTAAGAATTATTGTGGGATGTAGGCCTACCATACGAATGAACTTATTTCAATCCTTCATTTATGTTACTAAGACTAAGTTAGTTGGGTTACGTGCATTTAGGCCTATATTACTGTACTAAGACGAGATTAGCAATATTATGTTTTGTGCAAAATAGTAGATAGCTATTAAACGTTAAGAAAACCTGAAACTTATAGTTAAAAATTTTTCTAATTTTGTAATTACTTCTGGAAAATGGAAGATGGTAACCCTGATGTTACCACAATACCAAAACATAATGTTGCAATGCTAATATCTACTTACAAATCCAGTGTCGATAGATACATACTGTTACATTAAATTATGCAAACACATACTAGTATTAGATAATACTACCTCAGAACATCAGGGACACAATTACTTAGAATAAAAAATTATGGTCAGTGCAACAGTTGGTAAATAAGACATTAACTGACACTTGATAGAAAGCTATGCCCTTATCCAACATATTAATTACAGCTAGAGCGAGCATGTTCCTCCTTCCTACAGATAGTCTTGAGATGGTTCCATTGTTTTCTGCAGCTGGTTGCCTTGACGACGCTATGCGCTTGTTTGCCCGCCGGCAACTTCACGGGCGGCGGCAGCACCAAGAACGACGTGCTGGCCATCATCCTCCAGAAGCCCGGGGAAGGCTCCGGTAAGTCCATCGAGAGCCGAAAGCTGCGAGAGATCTTCAGCTGGCTGCAGCCGCTATTCAACGCTGCCTCGCAGACCACGGGCACTGGCACACCTGTTGCCGGCGCCAGCAACTTCTTCAACAGCCTCTTCGGGGGCGGCGCGTCCTACGCCTACCCCTTCCCATTCCGGAGATGATCGAAGACCGAACTGAATTCCAACTCCTGCAGTTCCTCACATAATGTTCGTTTACACCATTTTGTCCTCATAAGTGTATATCGTAATAATTATTTATCATTTTTCTGCTTGCGGAGCAGAGATCATAACATATCAATGCGTTTTTTTGCTCTATAAACTTTTAACTTTAAACTTAAAAGACGAGGTCGGGTTATTCAATGACAGCACAATCTGCTCCAGATTGTCACAGTTTTTATTATTTAGTTACACACGTTGCGAATTATTTTAAACATGAATCCATAACACAACAGTCATAAAATAAGTGATTTTTTGCCCATGTGTGTGACAAATTTCACGCCTACTTTTGTAAAAGCACTATTCTTAATATTTTATCACTCGACATGCAAGTGAAAATATAATTGAAAAAAAAAAAAAATCTTGTATAAAATTTTCAGTTACCATAGCAATTGTTAAAAATATGATTTTCTAAAGCAACTATTACAGAAATGTTCATTTACCATACCAATTAACATTGCCACCATAATGAATGTTAATAACATTTAGTTTCCACAGCAACCTTTACGATGTCAGTTTGTTAAAGCAACTATTAAAACGTTTATTTACTGCAACAACTATTTAAAAGTTTAAAGTTGATTTCCTATAGCAACTATTATAAAGTTCGTTGTCTACAGCAAATATTAAAAATATTCGTCTGCTATAGCAACTATTGAAAGATCACTGTTTTGTTGTAGCATTAATTACGAAAATGTTCATTTGCTATAATAACCATTGTACCAATGCTCATGTGTTACAGTAAGAAAATTTTTCATTTTCTATATCAGCCATTATAAAAACGTTCATTTGCTACAAAACTATAATAAAATGTTCATTAGCTAAAGTAGCAATTACAAAAATGTTCATTTGACGTAGCGACTATTACAAAAATATTTCTTTGCTATAGTATTTATGAACTGGTTGAGTCACGATAGCAACTATTAAAATGTCCATTTACTATAGCAACTTTTAAAATGTCTATTTATTATAGCAACTATTACAAAAAAAACCTTCAGTTACTACAGTAGTCATCCAGATGTTAATTTCCTGTAGCAAATATTTAAACACGAATTTGCTGTAAGAAATATTAAAAGTCAATTTATTACAGCAACTATTCAAAGGTTTCTTTGCTATACATATTAATATAAAATTTGTTACAATATCAACTACCGAATCGAACTTCTGGGTTCTGATATAGTCCTATGGATTATCATTATCAAGGTTTGACGTGAATTGAATTAATAAGATAGAAGGAACAATTATCTACAAGAAATATTAAGGAGCAAATTTTAATCGCCATAATTATGTAGGTATTTTTACCACCAGTCCGTTTCTGTTACTTAAACAAAAGTTTTTATCTTAATTGAATTTACAAGTACAACTAAAAAAAGTCAATGGAATTGTTAAGACTTTCATGCTACAGAAATAGTCTCACACCATATATTTTTATATTAATGTGCGTAAAGACATTAAAAGATAAAAGTCATGAATGAATGACAGGCACAAATTTTGATATTTTAAAATTGCAATGTCTTATACATTATTTACTGTTAAAAGTGGAAGAAAATCTGCATTTATGAAGACATATACACCATTAATATACAAATATTGCAATACAGTAAGTTTAAAATGAATGCATGAAATTCATGACGTGTCGAAGGCTCACTCTACTTTGTTGTTCAGGAGATGTACAATTTACACTATTTTTAAATTATTCAACATTCCCTTTCCTTCAGTTATAAAACTTGAAATTATTTTATACGTATAAAATCTTGTATGTAATTCAAAGAAAGTGTTATTTGCTTTGTCTGTTCTGTACATGGATGTTTTTATAATAACATTTCAATCTTAGATTTATAAAATAATAAAATACAAGAAAAGTTTTATATGTTTAATTTACCCCTAACTTAGTATTAAATTTCCATTTTAAATAATTTCAGAGCATTTAAATTACTTTCATTCAAATAATTATTGTACAGGATGGAAATACAAGAATTTAACTTTGAGATGTACAGAGTTAAATGATCCACCCGGTATAGTATTGTAGAATATGAACTGAAACGTATTCTTAATTATAAGAATATGCTAATATAGTGAATATATTATTAATGATAGTAATAATAATTTAAAATTCCTATTTGTATTATACTTTTAGTAATAGACAAAAAATATGTGATATTTACAAAAAAAAAATGATATAATGCTGTGTGTAAACCAAAAAAAAAAAACCATAAGTCACCATGGTTACAGAGTCCTTATATACTATGTTATGTTACTGCAAAATATGTAACAAATTATAATTGTTATTTTGTTTTTGCAAAATAAATATTACAAAATACAAACATTGTAATTGACTTGTATTATTTCTGATTAGTAGACGTAAAATTACAAGATGCATTTGGGAAGTGAGCACCTCTCCAACATAATCGACGACCAAGGTTTTTTTTACGACGCTGTATCAACATCTAGGTTATTTAGCGTCTGAATGAAATTAAGGTGATAATGCCAGTGAAATGAATCCGGGGTCCAGCACCGAAAGTTACCCAGCATTTGCTCGTATTGGGTTGAGGGAAAACCCAGGAAAAACCTCAACCAGATAACTTGCCCCGACCGGGAGTCGAACCCGGGCCACCTGGTTTCGCGGCCAGACGCGCTGACCGTTACTCCACAGGTGTGGACTACGACCAAAGTTTCCGCATGTGTTTGTACAGGAGTAAATTGTTAAAAATAATTAATGTAAAGCTATGTGTCACTTTGTGAGCTAGTGTGAATATTAGTTATAGGGGAACAACTTAGAAAAGTCCGTTGGTCTGCGCATACGTCAATCTTAAAGAATGACACAACACACTATTCACCTCCTCCTTCCTAATTGTCAACCAACAACGCTAGAAGGCGTTACTTACGTAAGCTTTCAATGAAACAGAGTATTATTAAAAAGTGTTAGTCAGATTCTAGTAAGGAAAAAAGCATATTGAAGAGTGTTGTTTGCAGATTTTTTAAGAGGTTTGAGTCACTGCAACATAACAAATATAAAACTTCTTAATTAAGGTTTGTTTTATACTACTGTAGCGTGGAAAAATATGTTTTTGAAGTAGAAAAGCGAACACCAAAAAACTTTTTCTCTTGAAGAGATAAGTGGGTAGTTGCGTTGTATGAAATCGTCTAAATAGATTCTACTATACTTACTTACTTACTGGCTTTTAAGGAACCCGGAGGTTCATTGCCGCACTCACATAAGCCCGCCATTGGTCCCTATCCTGACCAAGATTAATCCATTCTCTATCATCATACCCCACCTCCCTCAAATCCATTTTAATATTATCTTCCCATCTACGTCTCGGCCTCCCTAAAGGTATTTTTCCGTCCGGCCTCCCAACTAACACTCTATATGCATTTATGGATTCGCCCTACGTGCTACATGCCCTGCCCATCTCAAACGTCTGGATTTTATGTTCCTAATTATGGCAGGTGAAGAATACAATGCGTGCAGTTCTGTGTTGTGTAACTTTCTCCATTCTCCTGTAACTTCATCCTTCTTAGCCCCAAATATTTTCCTAAGCACCTTATTCTCAAACACCCTTAATCTCTGTTCCTCTCTCAAAGTGAGAGTCCAAGTTTCACAACCATACAGAAGAACCGGTAATATAACTCTTTTATAAATTCTAACTTTCAGATTTTTTTACAGCAGACTGGATGATAAAAGCTTCTCAAGCGAATAATAGGCTTTTCTCATATTTATTCTGTGTTTAACATCCTTCCGAGTTACTGTTGCTCCAAGATATTTGAACTTCTCCACCTCTTCAAAAGATAAATTTCCAATTTTTTATTTCCATTTCGTACAATATTCTCGTCACGAGACATAATCATATACTTTGTCTTTTCGGGATTTACTTCCAAACCTATCTCTTTACTTCCTTCCAGTAGAATTTCCCCTAATCGTTTGTGAATTTCCTCCTAACATATTCAATAGATTCTACTATACGTTGAAAAAACCCTCATGTTGTTATTGATTAGGAAGGTGACATTCTGATGCAATTTTGAACTCATCTTAATATGTGTAATCATTGTAACATGATTAAAGTATGTAGTGTTATTTGAGAAATTGATGACATCACGTGTATCTTGTACCATAATGTAGTTACATGCACCAAATGTCTACACTCATGTTAGCTCCTCGTTCTAACACAACTGTAAAAAAACAAAAATTCCAATACCTATCCAATCAAAAAAGTTATAATAGGTGCACAAGATAAATGGGACACCCTGTATATTTCTTAATTATTCGTGCTATCAGTTCATCTGTTGCAAGAAAGGTATTTGCATTCTATTTACTTTGTTCATTATTCATTCGATTTGTTTAACGCAATTATTATTTTCGTTCTATTTATGTAAATACATTTTAATTACTAAAATGTAAACGCTTTTATGCTCGACCATGCCGAAATGTAGTAATTATACACCTGGTGGTAGACCTTTAATGCATGTCATTAAAGTACACCTACTCATTAAAGGTCAGGTCTTTCAGCCAATGACGACTCAGGTTACAACTGTTCAGCCAATTACAGGTCACCTTTCTACCTTTATAAAACCGCAAGTATCGATTATTCTCGGATATGCAATCGAAAAGTCACGGAGGCTGGAAATCCAATACTGTTGCAGAAGGTTATGTTCCGTTACTATAATAATTAGCGTTAATTGTAAATAATATTCAAATAAATACAATTTGTCACCTCATTTTTCAATGTCTAATTTTATTTCAATGTTATCTCTGTAGGTTCTTATGGCCTAGCAAGGTCAATGTGAACATCTGTTCCTCGGAAAAAATCAATACTTTCGCGTCTGCGCACATCTCACAACATACGGGACATTGCTCCAGGTCAGATACAATAAAATTAATAATATCAAGTTAGAAATATGGTCGAGCATAAAAAGTCGTATGAAACTCGCCTATAATGGTAATTAAGAAGCTCATATGAAAATTATGAAACTCGCTTGCGCTCGTTTCATGAATATCCATACTCACTTCTTAATTACCTTCATTATAGGCTCGTTGCATAATGTACTATTTTCGTTCTATCAGCACCCTATTAGTTTAGGTCAGGAATATAACAACAGAACTATTACATCGCGTTTCTACTGGGTTACGCCACTGCACAGTTTTGGACTCGTCTTGTAAACAATCAAACCCGGAAACGATGAAATGGGTCTGACCTTGCTATTTAGATGTGGACTGAGCAACTTGCTGATTAATTATGTTCGTTCCACCCCTTTTCCCCATCGCTGATATAGAGATTAAAATAGTACAAAATGTAACACCCGTGGCAACTGGAATGGCTGCTTATGAGTTGAACTCTGTAAGTAGTACCGGTGCATCAGCAGATAGACACGCTTTTAGAATCAGATCTGGTGTATCGACATTTCATGTTGTAAAGACAAGGTCGAAATTCCAATTGGATTTTGTGGTAAACAACATATATTTTTAACACTCCATTCTCTCTTCAAATGCAAATTCAAATTTATTCATAACTAGCTGAAAGCACCAGGCATTGCTCGGGTTTTCCTTTTTGCTTCAGACTTAAGGAGATCTTGGCAACTCAACTATAGAAAAACAAAACGAATTACTGACTTTACTAAGCTTTCCTGGTCCCTAAAGATGAATCTCTACATAGCGTCACTTACATGAATTCTTAGCCAAAACACCTGCCAAGATTAACAGAATTTAAAACAGTTGAAGATCAGGCACCGAAGAGAAAAGATGTCATCATGTACCTTACTGTTTTTGTTTTTAATTAGTTTTGTCTTGTAGTTCAGCTAAACAAAAACATCTCCTCGGTCCCTTTACATTCGTGTAGCATAGACTCAATGTTCTGCTTTGATCTAAAGCTGTGGCGACACAAATTTAGTGTAATTTCCTGTCTACACGTGCTTTCGCTTGACGTTTAAAGACAGTTAACGATAAATAGGGAATTCTATTGTTCCCAGTCTGAACCCAGACTAATAGCAGCAGAAATAGAGTTCTGGAAACGATCTGCAAGGATATCTAGGAAAAAGAGAATTAGAAACGAAATTATTAGAGAAAAATAGATGTTTAGACTTCAATTTTAACTTTCATAACACGAAAGCAATTAGGATGGTACGGATAAACTTTAAAGTGCAGAAGTTTAATTAAGAAATTTGTGTTAATGCGCAAATCAACACCGAAACTACCGAAATGCCATTATTATTATTATTATTATTATTATTATTATTATTATTATTATTATTATTATTATTCCTATTCTTCTTAGAGCCCGGATGTTTAGCATAATGCCTTTTTTACTGGGTGGAAGTGAATCAAAGTGATAGAGTCAATTTTTATTCTGCCTCTTTTGCCTTTTAAGGTGGTTCTTATTAATACAATAATAATAAATGCCTTTTTTGTCAGTTTAAAGCATTATTTCTTGTTTATTTGCAATTTTCTAATTAATTATAATGTAATGTGTATGAAATTTAAATATATGCTAATAATCGTGCTTTAATACTATTGGTGTAATATGATAATGATCGACAATCCACAGTTACAAATATAATATTGTCATGTCTTCACGATACCAACAATCAGCTTTATAATTTTAAATGTTAAGCTCGTTCCCATAGAAGTTGTCACGTAGCATTTCCAATTGTTTGCTTTCATATTTTCAAATCTTACCGTTACAATTTTGTGCTACACGTGTTTATTATTGTAGGAGAAAGAAATTTGAGTGAGGAACAGTCAGTTATTGTCGGGTGACAGAAGGTATAAGATCGGTTAGCTAGAATGCCTAAATTCAGTAAACCGTTGAAAAGTAAACTTCATGCTTACGTTAGTGAATTTGGTGCCCGTGTGTTTTCAACCGATGGAACAGTTTTGTTATGTAAGGTTTGTGGAAAGACAGTTAATCACGAAAAAAAGTATTTTATAAGTCAACATGTGTCACCTACGAAGTAAATATGTGAGTTATATTGATATAATTGAAATATATTGCTAAAAGACATTATGCCTTTTTTCAAAATTTATTGTGGTTTTTTTACGTTTTTATTGCTTTTTTGCCTGCCTATTTTAATTGTTATAAATGCCTAAACATCCGGGCTCTGATTATTATTATTATTATTATTATTATTATTATTATTATTATTATTATTATTATTATTATTATTATTATTATTATAAATCCAGAGGTTTGAGGTGGGCAGGGCATATAGCACGTACAGGTGAATCCAGAAATGCAAATCTAGTGTCAGTTGGAAGACAGAAGAAAAAGGACCTTTGGGGAGGTCGAGATATAGATGGGAGGAGATATTAAAATGAAGTCGAGAGAGGTAGGATATGATGCTAGGGATTGGATTAATCTTGCTTAGGATAGGGACCGATGTCGGGCTAATGTGAGGGAGGCAATGAACCTTCGGGTTATTTAAAAGCCATTTGTAAGTATTATTATTATTATTATTATTATTATTATTATTACTTACTGGCTTTTAAGGAACCCGGAGGTTAATTGCCGCCCTCACATAAGCCCGCCATTGGTCCCTATCCTGAGCTAGATTAATCCAGTCTCTATCATCATATCCCACCTCTCTCAAATCCATTTTAATATTATCTTCCCATCTACGTCTCGGCCTTCCCAAAGGTCTTTTTCCCTCCGGCCTCCCAACTAACACTCTATATGCATTTCTGGATTCGCCCATACGTGCTACATGTACTGCCCATCTCAAACGTCTCGATTTAATGTTCCTAATTATGTCAGGTGAAGAATACAATGCGTGCAGTTCTGTGTTGTGTAACTTTCTCCATTCTCCTCTAACTTCATCCCTCTTAGCCCCAAATGTTTTCCTAAGCACCTTATTCTCAAACACCCTTAACCTATGTTCCTCTCTCAAAGTGAGAGTCCAAGTTTCACAACCACAAAGAACAACCGGTAATAAAACTGTTTTATAAATTCTAACTTTCAGATATTTTGACAGTAGATTGGATGATAAAAGCTTCTCAACCGAATAATAACAGGCATTCCCCATATTTATTCTGTGTTTAATTTCCTCTCGAGTATCATTTATATTTGTTACTGTTGCTCCCAGATATTTGAATTTTTCCACCTCTTCAAAAGATAAATTTCCAATTTTTACATTTCCATTTCATACAATATTCTCGTCACGAAACATAATCATATACTTTGTCTTTCCGGGATTTACTTCCAAACCTATCTCTTTACTTGCTTCCAGTAAAATTCCCGTGTTTTCCCTAATCGTTTGTGGATTTTCTCCTAACATATTCACGTCATCCGCATAGACAAGCAGCTGATGTAACCCGTTCAATTCCAAACCCTCTCTGTTATCCTGGACTTTCCTAATGGCATATTCTAGAGCGAAGTTAAAAAGTAAAGGTGATAGTGCATCTCCTTGCTTTAGCCCAATTATTATTATTATTATTATTATTATTAGTAGTAGTAGTAGTAGTAGTAGTAGTAGTAGCAGTAGTAATACATTCTCTCTGTTCTTCTGTAGAGAACGGAGCTTAATCAATTAAAGAGGATCGTCCGTCACAACAGCCTTGTCCTGATGGCATTTTTCCATCACCACTGACTTGACGTAGAGAGAATGGCGACCTTAAGGTCCATCTACAGGGGCCAAGTCTGACCTTTCCAGATTGCACAGCGGATTTAAGAGGAGGGAGGGCCCAATAACCGAGATCTCCGAGCTACAACCGCACAAGTGACGAGTTCGTATCTCACTGAAGGATTCAAGACGCAGCTTCGACAGTTATGAAAGTGAATCGCACCAAAAGCATGAATGTTTGTTCATTGCCAATGTAATACACTGTGATCAGAATCAGAGAATTTTAAACTCAGTTTCCAAAGTGTACCGGCACCAAGTTCGATTTGTTGTATTTGTGTACTATTTTCTCTGGAACTATTTTTTCTACAGGGTGAATCAAAAGTCTGGAACCACCATATTATATTATTTATGATACTGTATGTTAGATGAATGTAGTTGGTCCCATTTATTATGACACTTTTGAATCATCAATAACGTACTGTATATAATATAATAACACTCCAAAGACATCGATAATGTGTTAAATTGGAAAAATTATATTAAAGAAATTACCCCCAAACTAAATTCAGCTTGTTTTGCTAATAGATCTATGCAAAAGATGGTAAATATCAATACCTTAAAAACAATATACTTTGCATACTTCCACTCGGTAATGAGTTTTGGAATAATATTCTGGGGAAATTCCACAGATACTAACAGTATATTTCTATTACAAAAAAGAGTAATTAGAATAATAGTAGGTGCCAAGTCTAGGGAATCGTGTAGGGCTATTTTCAAAAAACTACAAATAATGCCCATGGCTTGTCAATATATCTTTTCATTAATAATCTTCCTCTTATGTAATCGTGAAAACTTTGTAACTAATTCAACACTTCATAGCATAAATACACGTCAAAAAAATGACTTTCATACTCCATCGGCAAGTCTATCGTGCTATCAAAAAGGAGTGCGTTATATGGCAGTAAAAATTTTTAATAGCCTCCCTATCGATATAAAAATGAAACTCAAAACATAAAATTATTTAGGGCCAAATTAAAGAAGTACCTAATTTCTCACGCCTTCTATTCTGTAGGTGAATTCATGACATTCAATAACGCTTCATGAAATTGATACTAAAACTTTGTGTTGTACTAGTAGACTATATTGTAAATCTCGTCTGTATATATTTCATCTAGACTGTGACTATAAATGAAGATTTTATAATAGTATTAAGTTTTTTGACTTGTTCCATATTCTAGCTGTAAGCATGTACGAATACCATGGAATGTTAATAAATACAATACAATACAATACAATTACTTGTAATTAATAAAGATAAAACAATAGCTATCCCATTTTCTTTAAATAATAAAGGTAATAAACCAATTTCACCTATACTACAAATTAAAATGCATAATTCTGATTGTTCCGATATAAATTGCAATTGTTCAGTTATTAATAAAGTTAATGAGGTTAAATACTTAGGCATAATTATTGAAAATCATTTAAAATGGAACAATCCTATTCATTATATTTGTGATAAATTACGTAAAACATTATGTTACTTGTTGTTCTACGAAATTATTTTGTCAATTAACTGTTTACATATAATTTATTTAGCATTATTTCAATCTATATTTATATACGGTATTATAATCCAACCTTTATCCGTTAATTTTACTACAGAAAAAGTATTAACATTTTGTTTAAAAAGCAGAAAGATTACCCAACTGAATTGTTGTTTAAACATTTCAAAGTTTGCAACATTAAACAAATGTATTACTTTATTTTATTAAAATATTTTCATAGAAATTTTAATAACTTTGAAAGGTTCTCTCCTGTGTAACTTTCTCCATTCTCCTCTAACTTCATCCCTCTTAGCCCCAAATACAGTATTTTCCTAAGCATCTTATTCTCAAACAACCTTAATCTATGTTCCTCTCTCAAAGTGAGAGTCCAAGTTTCAGAACCATAAAGAACAACCAGTAATAAAACTGTTTTATAAATTCTAACTTTCAGATATTTTGACAGCAGACTAGATGACAAAAGCTTCTCAACTGAATAATAACAGGAAGTTCCCATATTTATTCTGCGTTTAATTTCCTCCCGAGTGTCATTTATATTTGTTGTTGTTGCTCCAAGATATTTGAATTTTTCCACCTCTTCGAAGGATAAATCTCCAATTTTTATATTTCCATTTCGTACAATATTCTGGTCACGAGACATAATCATATACTTTGTCTTTTCGGGATTTACTTCCAAACCTATCGCTTTACTTGCTTCCAGTAAAATTCCCGTGTTTTCCCTAATCGTTTTTGGATTTTCTCCTAACATATTCACGTCATCCGCATAGACAAGCAGCTGATGTAACCCGTTCAATTCCAAACCCTCTCTGTCATCCTGAACTTTCCTAATGGCATACTCTAGAGCCAAGTTAAAAAGTAAAGGTGATAGTGCATCTCCTTGCTTTAGCCCACAGTGAATTGGAAAAGCATCAGATAGAAACTGATCTATACGGACTCTGCTGATTTTTTCAATCATTTATTATCATCAGGGAACGGATTTATATGGACTAAAAATATATGAAATATGTAAATATATATGTAGTTATTTTTACCAAAATATGGAATTAAATATGGATTTTTACCAAAATATGGAATTAAATATGGACTTAAAATTATAAAAAAATGACTATGTACGTTAAATATTGGTACATTTTAATCAAACTAAACAAAAAATATAATGGACGTACCTTATCTTCCAATGTAGTTTCAACAAAACACAATTTTTATTGTCTGTTACCATAACAATAGGTTACAAACATTTCTTTCAAGTGCTGAAAAGTGAATCTTCTTCTATTGTCTCTGAGGATAGATTTATACTGACTAAAAGAGCGTTCGACATCACAAGAAGTAACTGGTACATAATTCAATTTCACAATGTCTGCTGGGGATAAGTCCAAGTTAATCTTCACTGTTGATTCACCACTCATCACAGCAACAACCTTTTGTAGTTCTTCATATCCAGGGTTTTTGAAAGTACAGTGTCCACCTTAGCTCTTACTGCATCTGCAACTTTACCTCTACCACGATTCAGTTGTTCCACAGTACTATTTATAATTTCAAAACTTTCAGATAGTGAAAGGTGCCTATTTTGGAGACTTTTGAGCGTTTTTATGATGCATGAAAATGTATGCTGAATGTGAGCTAAGTCATTCTTCACACTTATGTCACAGGTAACTGTTTTCGCAGTATCAATTGAGACTGCATCTTCAGAGTCCAATGCAAGGAGAACATTGTTAATAGAGTCTATATGTTCGGCATAATATTCAACTGCTTCTAGCCATGTACCCCATCTAGTTAAAATTGGCTTTGGTGGCAATGGAATTTCAGGGTACATTTCTTTCAACACGTTAACTCTACTGGGAGCTTTGAGAAATACTTTTTCACTGATGAAATCAACAAATCTACTTTAGGAAATTGTCTCTGACCACTTCTGCCACACGATGAAATGCATGCGCCACACAAGTAAAATGAGTCAATTTAGGATATACAACAGATAATGCTTGTCCAGCTTTGACCATATAAGGGGCAGCATCGCTAATAAAGAATAACACATTATCGTACATAATACCCTTTGGCCACAGGATACCCATAGCTTCGTTGAACAGTTTAACTATAGTTTTGTTATTGCACTTTTCTAGAACATCACAATGTAAAAGAATTCGTTCAGAATATTGTTCACTTAACAAACCGATAACTACATTACCAACAAGTCTACCTTCTTTGTCGGGAGTCTCATCAATGGAAACCCAAATTGAACTATCTTTAATTTCATCTCTTATCTTCTGTATTGTCTCATCGTAGATGGATGGAGCATACGTCTTCCTAAGTGTTGACTCATCCGGGATTGTATGTTGAGTATATTTTTCAAGGAATTCCCTGAAGACCTTATTCTTTAGTTTGTAGAGAGGAATATCAGCAGAGATGAGAGGACGGCACAGGTCGATGTTAAACTCAGATCTTACATTCGATGTTGTTGGTTGTGTTAAAAACAATTGTCTCTGCTTGGAATTTAGTTGTTTGTTGGCCTGATGTTTACTAGTTGTAATGTGTTGTTGCACCAGGAACTTTTGTGTAGATGATACTGCACACTGACACAAATTACAAAATAATATTTTATTGTCAGTTGATAAACCATCTTCTTTAAATTCTGAAATGTAACTTGTTAGTTTTGATTTTAAATTGACTGAATGACGTACTTTTGGCATATTTACCGTCTTTATAGTATGATTTACAAAACTGAACCTATGTGTACTCTGACTGGCATTTAACTGTTGAGCTGCACAACTGAAGTCTGTTAAAAATTTTAAATTAAATTAATACAGTTTTGTAACTTACTTTCCCATTGTTGATAGGACTGCTAATTTTCAAATAACTCTGATGTTAAAGGGATTACTGAACATGTGTTTAAATCTCTATTGTTGAAATGTATTTTTAAAAGTTAATGGAATTTTGTTTTGTTTTATTGTTAAACCTAATATAATATGGACTGTTTTATATGAAATATGGAAAATATATGGAAATTAACGAAAATATGTACTAAACTCTAAAATATGGAAAAATATGGAAAATAAAAGTAGGATTTTTCAACCCTACACATTGTGAAACATAAAAATAATGCAAAATATAAATTATATTAGCTTTATAAGTAAATATGTATTTACATATAAATCCTTTCCCTGATTATCATAATACACTGCTCTCTTAAACTAACCGAGCATATTGGAGATTAAATCAATGGCTTTCCCAAAACTCGGTATGAAATTTTTCTCATGAAACAATTTATTTTCTTGGAAAGAAAGCACGAACGAGCAAATTTGTATTAAACTTTTTTATTTTAAATATCTAAAAGTAATAATAATAACTCCTTGAAATTAATGACATTACTTACGGATCACCCTGTGTTTGTTACGGTTTCATTTGAGATGCCATGAAATAGTCATCTATATATATAATTTGAACTGGTAATGGAAATTACGGGAAAACGGCTGAACGGATTTTAATAAATGACCCCTCATTTTGAAGCTTGGAACCCAACGTTTTTCGGAAAAGTAGTAGTTTTCAGTGAAATGTCAATTTTCCTACATAATTTTCCTATTTTCCAAAATCCATCTGTTGTCAGTTTTGAGAACTAATTTTATCGAATCACGGCCGACTTGATTGAATTTCAGAACAAAGCACACACTACAATAAACAATAGGCTATTACACGAAGGCCATGACCTGAAGGATTGCCGACATATTTAGGGCTCAATTCAATTTGTTATTAAAAACTGATTCTGTAGTGTATAATAATTTTCTGAGTACAGCTGTGTATTGGATATTCAAATCTACGAAACTTGAGGTGGTTTGATGACATTATTATCATTAGAAATTAAATCTTATTATAGTTAATATCATGATGCAACTATTATTCATTAATTGTACATAATATTGATGCTATATTGATGACATGAAAGTGAAACGTTTTGAGGTTATGTAAGTAAATGTAGAGAATATCTTAATTTAGATCTTCATTTCTATAATTTACTGAGTGGCTGCTATATATAATTACAAAACGTAAGTAAGATAATAATACTGTTATTAAAAGTTAAATATTTTTGTACTTATTAACCCAGTGGGGTTGGGTCTTTTTTATATACTTAATGACGATGTAGTGTAGATATTGATATGTGTCATTGTCTTGAGTATTGGCTCGAGAGAGCGCAAAAATTACAGTTCCTAAGGAAAGGTCAAAAGGTATTACTTACTGATAAAATAAGAGGCCTAGAAAATGTTGTAGTCTCCAGATCATTTCAGCAAGATCTCTTAGTAGGATAAAGTGATTTTACGCTCTACATTTCAAGTTCTACATGCAGCAGCTATACGAAAATGCTATTGTTCGAAAGCTTAGCAAACCTGACATTTTTTTTAACTTTTGGCTACAATCCACAATGACCTGAAATAGCTACTGCTATCGTCCTGACATTGATACTTGCGTTTTCGCGTTGAAACTCAAAAACTGAAGTTGGATAGGTTCAAGAGAAAGTATTTGGCCTAAAAAAATCCACTCAGAGGGAGTATGTTTCATTATTATGGAAGCAAATAACTATCAAAAAGACAAGTATTCTTCATTGAAAATAAATCTAAAAAATGTTTATTTGAACGTCTAACGTACTTAGTTTGCAGCAGCATTTGCTGCACAAGCCACTAGTTACAATATAATACGCAAAAGCTGAACAAATGAGAAACAAGAATATTTTAGAAGCTGCCTATAAGCGACAGGACAAAGATCTCTATGGCAACGATAAATGCCGAGTTTTTTTTAAAGGATGATAAATGTAAAATCTTTCATTAATTTGGCCAGTACATCTTCAAAATACGTATAATTATTATGCCAGACATATGTTTCTCCAAATACTACACTTGTCATAGTGTAAGTACGAGTACAACGGCACTATCTTAAATATTGCAGAGTCTCACCTGTACAGATGAGCATGGTGGGATTTCTTTCGGTGGCGTAAGAAGATCTGCGTTTAAACGTCTTGAACGATCTGGAAAGAGAAAACGTTCCGTTAAAAATATTACTGTTGAAATCAGAATTCTCCGTTTTTAGGCTTTCAAACCTGAATGTAATTCAAAACGTTGGAAATATCAAGGACAAGGCGAAATATTTAAAAAAATATATTATTATGAAGTGAAAAGTCATAGAAATATACCATTACACATTACGAAATACAGGGACATCATTTTATTTTTACTAACATTTTTAATATTAACCTGGCTATATCTTTCTATTAACGATTGGAACAGGAAACACCGTTTGCTACCCTTTCCACGACGGAGTTCGATGATACTGGCGTAAAATACAAATCACTTTACTAGGTATAGGACGGAAGAAAAGTAGTTCATCCATTTATGTAAACTAGGAGATATCGCAATTTCGAGTTTGATAATTTTCATTAGGTTTTTGTTTAATCAAAATACAGTACAGTATTAACACTCAGTGTTTTTACTCACGAATTGAGCTATCCATTCGGAAGTATTAATTATGCAATGTATATTGTAGTGTTACAGCACATTAGCGTACAATATAGAGAATGAAGTTAAATTGAAAAATAATCATAATATGGATATTTAAACACATTTTAGAAAATGGTGGCCGTTCATTTTCATACAGGCTTCAGTTCTTTTGTGCATATTATCACACTATAGACTATTGTACCTAATTCCAATTACCAGTTTCGTCCTTCGTACAAGTAACTCATGTTGAAATAATTCTGTACCTACTCTATAAAAGAGTACCTTACGTACTGCAAATTCAATCTTCACTTCTGCCCGATCCGAAAAGATAAAATCACTCAGAAATGCTATCTACTGTCCGTTCAAGTGGTTTTGTCGCAGGGTTGTAGAAAGGGGGGGGGGAATCACGTGACAGTTAATTACTTAAGGAGGCCCTTTTATTTAAGTTATTTTAAACACTTGTATAATATTACGTAGACGTCCAATTCCTAACAGAAAATAATGTTTTCAGAAAAGAGCTAAGATAGTCCAGCTACTAGACTTAACAGAGGGGCGAACAGAAGCAGGTGGGTGAAACCGGGATGCGACATAGGGAAACGGACGACAGTACCCGTACGAAAATATTATTCAATATTGAAAGCTCTTTCGTCACTGGAAAACGCGAACATATTTTTGAAACGTACTATACTCAGTAACTCAGTACTGCTTACGCGCCCTCGGCTCTGTGTATTGAACGGTTGGAAGTTTACTAGTAGAAGGGGTGGGAGTGAAGTACATTCCAAAACTCAGGTACAATAAAATTGAAGTAAAAATAAAATGATGTCTCTGTACAAAAAATTCTTAACGTCGAAAATGATGCATGTTTGGCTTTTTGATTTTTAATAATCACGATGTGATTCATTCATGCTTAAGAAGTGAAACCAGTTTACGATTCAAGACCTAACCTAAAAATATATTTACTCGCTTGCATTTTCATCAGTTTCCTTCACTGCAAACCGAAACTGTTGCTGCCAACATAACAGTTAGAAAATAACTGTCAGTTGTTGTATTTGTCAGCACCCGAAATTCCAAACGAAGTAGGTAAAAGAAAATTCAACCTGAGAGCTAGAAAATCACTATAATCCACTACATATGTAGTAACAGGGGAAGAATGGTTAGGTTTCACTCTTAGGACCGGTTTTATAAATATCCCGGCATAGCTCAGTTGGAAAGAGCGCTCAGCGCGCAGAACTGAGAGAGAGGTCCTGGGTTCGATTCCCGGTGCCGGTACGAATTTTTCTCGTATTAAATAGTGATAAAACATATTAGCTACTTCATAGTAGCCGTGTAGTATTCAATGAGGTGGGCGAGATCTCATATAAAATGATAAGTTCCTTCTCGGACAATATCTCGTCATCATTGAATTATTGTTAATAACATAATAGTTATGCCGATTATTAATAATTCTTGATTGTATTGATGGAATCATTCAATTATGCCTGTTATTGTTACTATTGCTCCAATAACTCCAGTTAATCTAAAGATTATGTTAAACCTAACCGTGAGTTTAACTTAACGTGCCGTATCAGAGTCTCGGTTAAGTAAAACCGTACGATTGGTATTACTGCTAGGAAAAAAAGAAGACGATCGCAACTGTTTAATTATATTATTGATTTAAAATAGCCGACGCTAGAGGAGAATCTTCACTAAGAAACATCTTTGTTCTTCGATATCAGAGAGAGTATCATAAAAAGAACCTAAACGGGACCAATACCGCGTACTTCAGTATGCTTGTCAGACTTACGGCGAAGTGTATCAACATCGGTTAAAAACGCAGTAATCGTAGATTATGAAACGACTGTTAAACAGTAACACTGGTTAAAATGTAATTTGTGTGCACCATTCATAATCACAGAGTACCTAAACATGGCTAGCTGACACCTCATTTAACCAGAGTAAAGTCTATGCTGGTGTACTGTTTCTACAAAATGACTAAAGGAAAGCCTCCATACCGCTGCAAAGATAATAGTCAACGTCTAAAAACGGCTGCGCTCACTCCGTTCTACATCGAAATGAACGTGTCCTACATTTTCGCTTTGCATTTGTTTGTCTTTGGGCGCTGTTATACTTGCGAGTTGCATTTCTTTGCTGTTAGGTTAAAATTGTACAAAATAGAAAATTGAATGCAAAAATGATTATATCCCAATGTGTGGTTGAAGTATCGATAGACTTAATTACTAGAATTTAAATATATTATATAAAAAGATGGAATATCTATAAAGGAAAAAGGATGCAGAAGATTAATAGGAATGTGTATACGATCAAGCACCTCATTTACACGAGGGAACTGTTCATTATCCTAAGATCCATAAATAACGTCTCTTTGTTCAGCCAGTGACATAGAGAAAGAGATATTCGAGAATTGCCTCTTAAAATACAGAAAATATCAGTTACATAAATTCGTAATACAAGCAGCCGAACCATAGGAGAAATATGACTTTTTGTGTTATATCAAGTGATCCATTTGTAGATTTTGATAAACGAAATCCCTCCTGAAATTTTCTGTCACCTAATTCCTCGTAAGAATTCTCTCTTTCCACTATAGAAACTTCACGCTCACGCTCTATCCAAGTAATTCAAGTACTGTACAATAATAATCGTCTTCGAAATAATCACCTGTGGCTCTGGCCGCCATTTTGCTTTACTTGCTCTACTAATCACTGGTTATCTCTTTTAACCGCTCGAATATGGCCGGTTAGAGATTACTGTGGTTAACCTCCTATTTAAGTCGTAACCAAGGTCGATCCACTGTAAAAATGCTTAACCAGAGGTTAGGTGACAATTTTAACCGGTGGTTACACTAACTGACGTTGATGCACGTGGGCATTAACCTCAAATAGTTTCTTAACGCTGGCTACCAACGTTATACTTCCAAACACAATGCAACCAAACTAAACCTTGCATGACCATCCGAAACGTAACTCCATACAGAATCAACTGAGTAATGAAGTAATAATATTAGTGTGGGTATTTTATGTGTAGTCTAGAATGTTTACGAAACAGAATTCAGTCAAACAATAAAATTAGGTAATATTATTAGTGTGTTTATAAATCAGGCGCCATAGTAAATCTTACCAGGAGACTGTCTGCCAAACACAGTACAATGCACAAAAGGTTTATAGTAGATTTACGGACAACTCCGAAATCTTCCATCGTTTTCAGTATGTCTACTACCAGAGGAAAAATAGTGCAACGCAACTAGTAACTGATGCAGAGATTCAACAGAATGTTTTCAAAAATAAAGAAGAAATCATTTATCTTTTCAAATCATCTTTAAATTCAAACCCTAAAACATATATTTTTGCACTTTGTCGTTTTTCTATTGCACGTTTCAATTTTTCGAAACAAGATTAAGGCTATAAGCCTAATTCTAAAGGTTAGGACTGTCTGCTTCGAAAACCTCAATCTGTTTCAAAACTCATGTTCATTTATGTATATTTCAAAGTGGTGCACTCTATTTCGAAAAATTCTTGGCCGCCGTGGTCGTTCAGTAATATTGATCACTCATAAGTTCTTGGAAAACATCTGCAATATCCTCAAGGATCAATATTAGGTCCCCTACTTTTTCTAGTGTTCATAAATGATCTTACCCCCCTAATAAAAGATGTAGGTCATCCCATATTATTCGCAGATGACACAATTATAGTAATTACAGCCAATAACTCCAACACATTCCAATCTTCAACAGAGGAAATTCTCTTCAAAATATGTGACTGCTTCTCAGTCAATAAATTAGTATTAAATTGTAACAAAACTAACATAATTCAATTTAAATCCTGTCCAAATTCAACCTCGCAAATTTCTAGCTCAATAATTAACAATAGATCCCTATTAGAAACAACTACAACCAAATTTCTTGGCTTAAAAATCGATAATGTGTTAAATTGGAAAAATCATATTAAAGAAAATACCCCTAAACTAAATTAAGCTTCTTTTACTATTAGATCTATGCAAAAGATAGTAAATATCAATATCTTAAAAACAATATACTTTGCATACTTCCACTCGGTAATGAGTTTTGGAATAATATTCTGGGGAAATTCCACAGATAGTAACAGTATATTTCTATTACAAAAAAGAGTAATTAGAATAATAGTAGTTTCCAAATCTAGGGAATCTTGTAGGACTTTCAAAAAATACAAATAATGCCCATGGCTTGTCAGTATATCTTTTCATTAATAATCTTCCTCGTATGTAATCGTGAAAACTTTGTAACTAATTCAACAGTTCATAGCATAAATACACGTCAAAAAATGACTTTCATACTCCATCGGCAAGTCTATCGTGCTATCAAAAGGAGTGCGTTATATGGCAGTAAAAATTTTTAATAGCATCCCTATCGATATAAAAATGAAACTCAAAACATAAGATTATTTAGGGCCAAATTAAAGAAGTACCTAATTTCTCACGCCTTCTATTCTGTAGGTGAATTCATGACATTCAATAACGCTTCATGAAATTGATACTAAAACTTTGTGTTGTACTAGTAGACTATATTGTAAATCTCGTCTGTATATATATTTCATCTAGACTGTGACTATAAATTAAGATTTTATAGTAGTATTAAGTTTTTTGACTTGTTCCATATTCTAGCTGTAAGTCAATGTATGAATACCATGGAATGTTAATAAATACAATACAATACAATATTAAAGTGTATTGTGGGAACCGCCTACTTGTACTGTTGACCCTTGAACTGCAGTTTAAACGGCAGAGAACAGCCGATCAAGTTAAACTCAAGTCAACTCAAGATTAACTGGTAGTTAAGGCTTATAATACGAAGCAGAAAGAAAAACTTCAGTTTAAACTGAATGTAAGGTTTAAACGGCATTTATAAACGGGCCCTTAAGGTATTAAGTAAGGTGGTCATGACTATAACTACGTTGCACTCTAAAGTCTGTAATGGTAGTAAGCAGAAATGGTACTTCACATAAGGTTCGGAAATCTGCACTCATGGAAGTTGGACCATACAGTTAAGGTATATGTACACCTTTACATACAAAAATTTTGTTTTGCATAATTTTGCTCTGTAAAATTTTTATACAATTGAGAATGGTACCAGAAAGAGAATGAAGTGAACACATCCCTTGAAATTATGTCTAATTTGTTTTTAAAAATTATTTTGTTTATAATTTTGACGTGCAACTTCAAACATGATAGCTCATGCAGTTTTTAAGATAGAGCCACAGTTTTTTCACTGGTTTATAGCTAAAACTATTCTTTAGTGCCTGACATAAAGCTATTTTTTATTTTTATTTACATTAATTAAATGTTACCATATATGCAACTTACAATAATATTTTATGTTGCATAAATCATGTAAAGAATCCATAGATAATTTATTGATTACATTAATGTTATTTTACTCATTGTCAGGCACTGGGGGACATTTCAGGCTTCAAAATGACACCAATATCTTCTTGGTATCACCATATTTGACTGAGATATCATGTTTAAAATAATTAAATATTCTAAAATTTCTTACTTACTTACTTACTTACAAATGGATTTAAGGAACCCGAAGGTTCATTGCCGCCCTCACATAAGCCCGCCAGCGGTCCCTGTCCTGTGCAAGATAAATGTAGTCTTTATCATCATACCCCACCTCCCTCAAATCCATTTTAATATTATCCTCCCATCTAAGTCTCAGCCTCCCTAAAGGTCTTTTTCCCTCCGGTCTCCCAACTAACATTCTAAAATTTCTATTTACAGGAAATGAGCCACAAACTTTCAGAGCCTAGAAGACTGCATCATCATATGTCACCCCTTAAGCAGCTTCATGTCGGTCCAGTTTCAGCTTCTTTCTGCCTCTCAAATACCTCCGCCTTGTTTTAACTTCAGGTGTTGAATGTTTTTATTGGCATTTTTGTCCCTATTTCCATTGATGCAACAAATCCTGCGATGGGGTTTGTCCCAGGGTTTATGCCCATCCTCCTCAGAATTGTAATTTCTACTTTTGGACTCTTATTAAAATGACGTGCAACATCACTGACACACAAATTTACAGTTTTATGACTAACAGTAAAAGATTATAAACTACTTCATTATGTAAAAACGTTTTTTTCAATCTAATGATCACGCCCTGATATCTATGCATCAATTTCGGGACTAGAAAGAAGTTTATTTTACAAGCAATGCTGGACGAGAGGATTAACTGCTACGATCACTCCAAAAGTAAGTGACCGTGGCTGATGACGCAGCATTTTGGAAAATGGGACATATCTGAAAAACCATAAGGCAAAAATCGAAAATTCTTATATCAAATTAAAGAGGAGAAAAATCTCTATTAAAATAGTTATATTTTGAAAATTATAATTTTTCATCATTTTTTGCGTTTTGTGGGTGTACATATACCTTAAATCTTTGTAATGCCAATATCTACCTCGTTATGTGATTTGACTGGTGTCCAGTGCTAGAAAAAGTGGCCCGTTCAAGCTGAAGGGAGTCACGTGACGTCAGAGTGGGTCTGGGGGAGGTGCCAACTTGATTAATATAACACCAGTATCGACCCCGCGTCTGACATTTTCTTCATCATCAAACTCTTGTTTTATGAGTCTAGCCAGCTAAGACTTTGACCTTTTTAAAGCCGTTAGTGCAAAGTTGTGTCACACAAGAAAAACATAATCGACAAAGCCATTAAGTCTGAGAGCGTCGGACAATTTGGGCCGTCCTCTGTGCGTGGAGAGCTAGGGAGGTGCTTTCAATAATTAATGAAAGCGACAAATGTGTCAAAGCGAGTCAACTAAGGGACGTAATAGTGAAGTTTTAAGTTTCTTTTATCGACACGACAAGACAAAAAGAGCAACATAAATCCCACTGATTGCTTGAAACAGCTATTTATTTACTTACTTACTGGCTTTTAAGGAACCCGGAGGTTCATTGCCGCCCTCACATAAGCCCGCTTTTGGTCCCTATCCTGAGCAAGATTGATCCAATCTCTATAATCATATCCCACCTCCCTCAAATCCATTTTAATATTATCCTCCCATCTACGTCTCGCCCACCCCAAAGATCTTTTTCCCTCAGGCCTCCCAACTAACACTCTATATGCATTTCTGGATTCGCCCATACGTGCTACATGCCCTGCCCATCTCAAACATCTGGATTTATTGACCCTAATTATGTAAGGTGAAGAATACAATGCGTGCAGTTCTGCGTTGTATAACTTTCTCCATTCTCCTGTAACTTCAACCCTTTCAGCCCCAAATATTTTACTAAGTACCTTATTCTCAAGCACCCTTAACCTATGTTCCTCTCTCAAAGTGAGAGTCCAAGTTTCACAACCATACAGAACAACCGGTAATATAACTCTTTTATAAATTCTAACTTTCAGATTTTTTGACAGCAGACTGGATGATAAAAGCTTCTCAACCGAATAATAACAGGCATTTCCCATATTTATTCTGCGTTTAATTTCCTCCCGAGTGTCATTTATATTTGTTACTGTTGCTCCAAGATATTTGAATATTTCCACCTCTTCGAAGGTTAAATCTCCAATTTTTATATTTCCATTTCGCACAATATTCTCTCCACGAGACATAATCATATACTTTGTCTTTTTTGGAATCTACTTCCAAACCTATGTCTTTACTTGCTTCAACAAGAATTTCCGCGTTTTCCCTAATAGTTTGTGTATTTTCTCCTAACATATTCACGTCATCCGCATACACAAGCAGCTGATGTAACCCGTTCAATTCCAAACCCTCTCTGTTATCCTGGACTTTCCTAATGGCATACTCTAGAGCAAAGTTAAAAAGTAAAGGTGATAGTGCATCTCCTTGCTTTAGCCCGCAGTGAATTGGAAAAGCATCTGACAGAAACTGACCTATACGGACTCTGCTGTACGTTTCACTGAGACACATTTTAATTATTAATCGAACTAGTTTCTTGGGAATACCAAATTCAATAAGAATATCATATAATACTTCTCTCTTAACCGAGTCATATGCCTTTTTGAAATCTATGAATAACTGATGTACTGTACCCTTATACTCCCATTTCTTCTCTCCAATATCAATGAAAAAGTGTAAAGTTAACATATCAGTTCATCACGGTAAAATGACAATGCAGAGAGAATTGGTCGTGTAAATTGTGATAAAATGCACTGTCTTTCTTACCACACTAAAGATGTATCTACCCTGGCGAGGCTACGACAAGTGAACTCCTGTCAGAGGTGCCAGCAAATACCGCTCCTGGTCGAATCTCTTGACAGCGGACGCAGAACAGAGAAATCCTGCGCCGTGCTGTATCGTCTTCGAAAATGTCCTTAACTCCCTCTTTGAGAGCAAACTAATATGTCGGTATTTGTCAGATTAAAGAATGTGTCAAACAGATCCACGATGTCATGTCTCCCAGGAGCAAGACTTGTATCGAAGATTACGTCAGGCAAGGTGTAAGCTGCTTACAGAACTTGGAATGTAATCCAATAGAGAGGGCACCAGTCTAGTACAGGGCCGGGCATGAGAGCGGCTCCATTTAGTCGGCCAGAGCTGCTCTCGCTCCGCAAGGCACTTCAATTCCAAGCCGGAGCAGAACGCTCAGCAGTGGCGGACTGGCATTACAGCTACCTTCCCTGCATTAATGTAACAAGAGCCACGGTTGTTCTAGTCATTCAGTCTGTCAGTACATAATAGTTTATAAGGATATTACATCAATCCATTGTACAGTACAGACTTTATGACACTCTTATTAATTTAATGGAATAAACTTCGCTCTATGCACTCACACGAATCATTAGGCTTATTTACATAACCCATACGCACATACTGCAACCTCCTACCACGGTTCTACGAGACAGGCGTATGGCTTCCACTTCCCCTACTTGCTGTGGACAGAGTTCATCTGCCAATATAATTAAACATCGCTTGATGAATTCACCTTCGTTGGATGTTTTCAATTCCTTTGCAATTTCGTGGCAAATTTTGTAGCTAATTCTCATAGCCGATTCACTAAGTGCATTATTGTCATTCTGTTAATACATAATATAATATAATATATGAAATGAAATAATATGATATGATATGATATGATATGATATGATATGATATGGTATGATATATGATATGATATGATATGATATGATATGGTATGATATATGATATGATATGGTATGATATATGATATGATATGGTATGATATATGATATGATATATGATATGACATGATATGATATATGATATGATATGGTATGATATATGATATGATATGACATGAAATGATATGATATATGATATGATATATGGTATGATATATGATATGATATATGATATGATATGATATGATATGATATGATATGATATATGTTATGATATATGATATGATATATGATATGATATGATATGATATGGTATGATATATGATATGATATGATATGATATATGATATATGATATGATATGATATGTTATGATATATGATATGATATATGATATGATATGGTATGATATATGATATGATATGATATGATATGGTATGATATATGATATGATATATGATATATGATATGATATGATATGGTATGATATATGATATGATATGATATGGTATGATATATGATATGATATGGTATGATATATGATATGATATGGTATGATATATGATATGATATATGATATGACATGATATGATATATGATATGATATGGTATGATATATGATATGATATGACATGAAATGATATGATATATGATATGATATATGGTATGATATATGATATGATATGATATGATATGATATGATATGATATGATATATGATATGATATGATATATGATATGATATGGTATGATATATGATATGATATGATATATGATATGATATGGTATGATATATGATATGATATATGTTATGATATATGATATGATATGATATGATATGATATGATATGATATGGTATGATATATGATATGATATGATATATGATATGATATGATATATGATATGATATGATATGTTATGATATATGATATGATATATGATATGATATATGATATGATATGGTATGATATATGATATGATATGATATATGATATGATATGATATGATATGGTATGATATATGATATGATATATGATATGATATGATATATGATATGATATGATATATGATATGATATATGATATGGTATGATATATGATATGGTATGATATATGATATGATATGATATGATATATGATATGATATGATGATATGATATGGTATGATATATGATATGATATGATATATGATATGATATGATATGATATGGTATGATATATGATATGATATGGTATGATATATGATATGATATGATATATGATATAATATGGTATGATATATGATATGATATGATATGATATGATATGATATGATATGATATGATATATGATATGATATGATATGATATGATATGATATGATATGACCATAAATTAATACAACTTAAGTATCTATTCGATATTTATATTGCATTATAAGTTATTATAGTACATTTAGTAATATATAATTTTAAATTATACAAATATTATGATATATCATAATATAGTATATTACAGTTCGTGATATATAATATAATTTAAAATTATGTGTTACTAAATGTATAATAACCCATAATGCAATGCAAATATCGAATAGATACTCTAATATAATGTACCTGAGAAAAATTTTCTTCAAGTTGTATTAATTTGTGGCGTTCATTACCAACATATTTGTCATATTCAGTAGCATGTTGTAAAGAATAATGTCGTTGGATATTGAACCTCTTAATCAGTTGGAGTGTTTTATGCCAAATTAAACACTTTGCTAATCCACTGCTCTCTACCAAAAAGAACTCCTCCTCCCATGATACATTAAAAGCATTGGGAATAGCGGGACGGTTTACTATATGAGCGGAAGGTCCGTCTTCAAAGTTCACCATCATACTACAGAGTCACCACTTCACCGACACTGAATGACGTACAGTATGCATACGTCACAGCGCTCGCAAGACCCGCTCTTTAAAGCATACAGCGCTCATTTCTCAGAATCACGTAATGTGCCCAGCCCTGGTCTAGTATATACAGTCACGAAGCTCATAACGTAGTAAATATGCATCCATAGATAGTTGCTAACCACTAGGATCGCTAATATCGCCTCATTACAGACAATGCGAAATAGTACCGTCACAGTCTATTGTTCCTAACACCCTTTCAACTCAAGTTTCGTGACAGTATATACTAGAGCAGTGATGTCAAAGGAAGCGCATTTTTCTGACCTTGACGTCGTGCGCGGGCAGCAAGCGCTAAGTATGGAAAGAGGAAGGGTTGTGTATATGAATAAGCAACCTGTTGGATTAAGAAAACAGTGGTGCACAAACTTCAAACGGAACGTGAAATTTTATATCGTTATTTTTATATGGCTTCTTTCTGTTTAATATTATCTATATTGTCTGTAAAACAAAAGTACTAACACTGATTTCTTAATATTGTAGTTATATTTTAAATCTTAATAACATAATAAAGAGTTAAGAAGGAATATTCACTTAAATTCCATAGTAGTATAATATTATACTGTATTAAGTGGATGAAACACATCATTCATAAAGAAAGTGATATTCCAAAGAAAAAAAAAAAAGAAAAAAGAAAAAGATTGAGTATGACATGATAAGTTGGAATTTATATTGATGACATCTTTAGCCTTATAAAAGTAATCAATAAACTAATCAAAACAATATTACAGTACAAAGCAAAGTTACCTAGGTACTGTATCTGTTTTAAGTGTAACTAATATTACATAACAAAACTCTTATCGCATTATGCTTTTAAGGTGATATTTGTGAGCAACTTCCTATCATCAGAATAATAAATTATTTTATCGAAATCTGCTGAAGCTATAGAGCTGACATTTTTACAACACATGGGCACGTATTTTTTGCTTATGATGTAACAGTAGTTGCTTTGTTAATTCATTTCCTTGCAAACAATTTCCATGCGAATATTTTCAAAATTTTCAATACACTATCTTCAGTAATACGTATATACGGTATATTAGATTTACGAAAACATTCTGTAAGGCTACTAAATAAATAGGCCTATAGCTGAAAATTTCACTTTTCTATACGAAAATTTGAGAAAATATGTATTTCTTTTGAATAAAAAAATCAAACTTGTGAAAAATGAGCATTAAAATTAAAACTTACATTCTTATAATGCACTTATACTTCTCTGGCAAATCTAAAAATTAACGTGGATACAGTTTTAATAAGTTCTCTTCCCTTTATCTATTGAATCAGTGCTGGCCATCCCTGAATATAGCTCGACCAAGCGGCATATACTACCTCTTTCGTCTGTCTCTTTCCTTTCCGCTGTAAAGCGCTCAGGCTCTCCCGGGCTCTAAAGCGTGCGCTTGCTCCTGTGGGCATCAATTGACATGCCTGGTCTAGTATATACAGTCACGAAGCTCAATACGTAGTAAATATGCATCCATAGATAGTTGCTAACCACTAGGTTCGTTAATATCGCCTCATTACAGACAATGCGAAATAGTACCGGCACAGTCTATTGTTCCTAGCAACCTCACAACTCAAGCTTCGTGACTGTATATATTAGAATGTGGAGAGGGTGTTTCATAAATGCGATCTCCTTGGTGACTGAACAATTGCCTAACGTGATCAACAGAACACGAACAGTGACAATCACTGAGTTTTAAAAGGCCTTTAGAGATAATAAAATCAGTAAAAGTTGAAATCTAACAGTTCCAGTGGCATTAAGTGATAAAAATACACCAAATATTACATTCTGTGAGTTATAGGAAGAAATTTATATAAATAAAACTTAGACTTAAAGTCTAGCTTTGTTTAGGGCATCGTACAATGAAAAACAGATAAAATGGTAGTATTGACGGTTTGTTAACGACACTAGTTATACCAACTGGGCAATTATATGAAGTCGATGTATTTGGTGTTAGGATCACAGTCTAGTATATACAGTCACGAAGCTTGAGTTGTGAGGGTGCTAGGAACAATAGACTGTCCCGATACTATTTCGCATTGTCTGTAATGAGGTGATCGCAGCGATCCTAGTGGTTAGCAACTATCTATGGATGCATATTTACTACGTATTGAGCTTCATGACTGTATATACTAGACTGTGCTAGGATGATGATGATAATGATGATGATGATGATAATGGTATTTTGGCAAAATAAGACTGGATTTACCCGATATTCACAAAACAAGTTAAACTATCACGGAAATCAGCAGTTGTGGTGGTGGTGGTGGTGGTGGTGGTGGTGGTGGTGGTGGTGGTGGTGGTGGCAATCTTAACTTAAGATCTCTTCAACTCTGGACGTCAGTTAATGATGAACGAGTCACCAAAGTTCTTTTCTCAGGTCTTCCAACTAACACTCTATATGCATTTCTGGATTCACCCATTCGTGCTACATGCCCTGCCCATCTCAAACGTCTGGATTTTATGTTCCTACTTATGTCAGGTGAAGAATAAAATGCATGCAGTTCTGCGTTGTGTAACTTTCTCCATTCTCTTATAATTTCATCCCTCTTAGCCCCAAATATTTTTCTAAGCTTTTTATTCTCGAACACCCTTAATCTCTGTTCATCTTTGAAAGTGAGTGTCCAAGTTTCACAACCATATAGAACAACCTATAATGTAACTATTTTATTAATTCTAATTTTCTATTTTTTTTAGAGCAGACTGGATAATAAATGCTTCTCAACCGAAAAAATAGCAAATATTTCCCATATTTATTCTGCGTGTAACTTTTTTGTTGGTTTTCTTCCAAGATATTGTAATTTTTCCATTTTTTCAAAGGATAAATTTCCCAATTTTATGTTTTGATTTCGTACTATGTTCTAGTCACGAGACATAATCATATACTTTGTCTTTTCGGGATTTACTTCCAAACCCATCTTATTACTTGCTTCAAGTAAAACTCCCGTGTTTTCTCTAATCGTTTGTGGATTTTATTGTAATATATTCACGTCATCACATTTCAATTCAATACATGGAATTATATGTCCACAAATATAAACGAATATACAGGGTGATTCACGAGGATTTACCGTCCCTTACGGAGCTTATTTTCGAAGACATTCTGAGCAAAAATGTTATACAAACATTTGTCCTAATCTCAATATTTTCAGAGTTACACTATTTTGGAATTAATAGTAAAATACCTTTTTTTTTTCTTTTGTTTTAAGGGCAAAGAAATACTACAAATAGAGAATGAACTATTCAGAAGTATCATTTCTTTAATTGGCTAGTGTTCTGAAGCTAAAAATGTGTTGTTAATTTCTTTGTACAGATTTTGTTTTCCAATTTTTAACTAAAAATGACGTCATTCTTAGGCACTTATCACAAAATCATACGATTTTAGGAACTTGATTCTTTACAGTTTAATTATGCATCCTAATGTAAAGTCTTAAAGAATTTACAAGAGTGGAGTGATTTGTAGCAATTGTTGTGATAAATGGGTAAGAAAAATGTAATTTTGTAGTTAAAAATCGATAAAAAAAATTCTGTAGGAAGCAACTATGGAACTCACAACACATTTTTAGCTTTAGAATACTACGATGAAAGAGTAATGGAACGGAGAAAACTTCTCTCCGGCGCCGGGATTTGAACCCTGGTTTTCAGCTCTACGTGCTGATGCTTTATCCACTAAGCCACACCGGATACCCACCCCGGCGTCGGACAGAATCGTCTTAGTTTTAAGTTCCAACTCTTGGGTTCCCTCTAGTGGCCACCCTCTGCACTACGTCATAGATGTCTATGAACGTAGGACTGAAGTCCACACATGTGCTGAGGTGCACTCGTTATGAGTGACTAGTTGGCCGGGATCCGACGGAATAAGCGCCGTCTTAAATCACGAATAGTGGATAAAGCATCAGCACGTAGAGCTGAAAACCCGGGTTCAAATCCCGGCGCCGGAGAGAATTTTTCTCCGTTCCATTACTCTTTCATCGTATGATGACGCAGAATATCTGCATGGAAATATCATATGTACTTCGGTACATTAAAATAATATATTCACAATACTAGCTAATTAAAGAAATGATACTCCTAAATAGTTCATTCTTTATCTCTAATATTCTTTTACCTTTAAAACTCAAGAATAATTTTATTTTACAAATAAATTCAAATTACTGTAACTTTGAAAATATTGATATTAGGACAAATGTTTATATGACATTTTTTGCTCAGAATGTCTTCGGAAATAAGCTACTTAAGGGACGGCAAATCCTCGTGAATCACCCTGTATAAATAAACGCGCTCATATAATCATACCTATATATGTAGATATATACCCTGCCCAGTGACATCGGAGACTGTCGGAATTTAGTAGCGTTCAAAAGCAAACTTATTAAGCATTTTCTTACTGCGTAGAGTAGGTTTAATTTTTACTTAGTTAATAAAAAAAAAATCTCTCTTCTTAATTTTTACAATAAACTATCTAGCTATTATTAGTCTGTTAATATTTTAGTACTTTGATTATTATTGTATTTGTAAATTCAATATTAATTGTAATTGTAATTGTAGTCTTAATATTGTAGTTGTAATCCCCTGGTAGAGGAGAAGAGAAGGCCTGATGGCTTTATCTCTACCAGATTAAATAAATAAATAAATAAATAAATGTACGGAATTACATACATGCACACGCAAGTGTACAACGATATCCATTACAAGAACATAACTTTAACGTGAAATAAGAAAATCAGGCCACGAGCATAATGGGGTCGCGGTCACCTGGCTGACAAGTAGACCCGGCAATTAATCTGTCGTGCGCACGCCGCCTCTGAGCCTGGTCTTTGGGCGAGAGTCGAAGCGGCGACCTCAGGAAGTGGATCGTACGTTGCGTCACGCATAGTTACGCAAACACACTGCGGGTGGGATAATGATGCGGGCAGGGGAGGAGGAAACGACAGGCTTTTTGGGTCACGCGCTATCAGCGTGTAGGGGCGCCCTCTACGTACATAACAATAAACTACCATCAGGCAACGTAATGTTAAAGAACACTTTTCAGCCCCTCACGAGAAGTATGACGACAGAGATTTAGGACAGCAATAAACACTGTGTAGCAGGTCATGGCATAACTAAATTTTTTTGAGATTTGGTATTTCCAAAGTCCTGAGTTATACAATTTCATCGGTAATTGTATATAATGCATGCATTACATACTATTTGCATACGTATTTTTCTTTGTTGTATTTACATGTATTGTTGTTGGGCTTTGAAGGTTAGAATTCCTACACAGAAACTTGTTGCTAGGGAAACCATTCTTCATAACATAAAACTATACCGAAATAGACCCATTACAGTGCACTTATTGTTGCTTAGTTACCATTACAGTGCACTTATTGTTGCTTAGTTACCATTACAGTGCAGTTATTGTTGCTTAGTTACCATTACAGTGCACTTATTGTTGCTTAGTTACCATTACAGTGCACTTATTGTTGCTTAGTTACCATTACAGTGCAGTTATTGTTACTTAGTTACCATTACAGTGCACTTATTGTTGCTTAGTTACCATTACAGTGCACTTATTGTTGCTTAGTTACCATTACAGTGCAGTTATTGTTACTTAGTTACCATTACAGTGCACTTATTGTTGCTTAGTTACCATTAAGTATAGTTTTGCGAAGGCTTTAGTATAATATTGCTCCAAATTTTCAATGCAAAATATATTGTGTTTGCAATTTTAAAAATATGATCATGCAAAATAGTACATTATGCAACGAGCCTATAATGGTAGTAATTAAGACGCGAGTATGTTTATGAAACGAGCGCATATACCTTAACGAACATAAAATTAACCGTCAATTTTCAACCATTTCATTAGAACAAGAAAAATCAGACTGGTATTTAATTTGGGACTTGTTCAGTGACAATCCAGAGTTTGAGTTCTGGCCTGCAGGAGATCCTAAGAAGTAGTGGAAATAGAGCAGATATATCAAAGATACGAGAGACCGCAATTTCGCTGCAAATAACACTTCAGCATTTGAGCGTTTTATAATTTTGCATTGTTATACTTCGCGTTTCATATCATTCATTTCCATACTTACTTACTTACTGACTTTTAAGGATCCCGGAGGTTCATTGCCGCCCTCACATAAGCCCGCCATTGGTCCCTATCCTGAGCTAGATTAATCCAGTCTCTATCATCATATCCCACCTCCCTCAAATCCATTTTAATATTATATTCCCATCTACGTCTCGGCCTCCCTAAAGGTCTTTTTCCCTATGGCCTCCCAACTAACACTCTATATGCATTTTTGGATTCGCCCATACGTGCTACATGCCCTGCCCATCTCAAACGTCTGGATTTAATGTTCGTAATTATGTCAGGTGAAGAATACAATGCGTGCAGTTCTGTGTTGTGTAACTTTCTCCATTCTCCTGTAACTTCATCCCCCTTAGCCCCAAATATTTTCCTAAGCACCTTATTCTCAAACACCCTTAATCTATGTTCCTCTCTCAAAGTGAGAGTCTAAGTTTCACAAGCATAAAGAACAACCGGTAATATAACTGTTTTATAAATTCCAACTTTCACATTTTTTGACAGCAGACTGGATGATAAAAGCTTCTCAACCGAATAATAACAGGCAATTCCCATATTTATTTTGTGTTTAATTTCCTCCCGAGTAGCATTTATATTTGTTACTGTTGATATTTGAACTTCTTCACGTCTTCAGAAGATAAATTTCCAATTTTTATATTTCTATTTCGTACAATATTCTCGTCACGAGACATATCATATACTTTGTCTTTTCGGGATTTACTTCCAAACCTATCTCTTTACTTGCTTCAAGTAAAATTCCCGTGTTTTCCGCAATCGTTTGTGGATTTTCTCCTAACATATTCACGTCATCCGCATAGACAAGCAGCTGATGTAACCCGTTCAATTCCAAACCCTCTCTGTTATCCTGGACTTTCCTAATGGCATACTCTAGAGTAAAGTTAAAAAGTAAAGGTGATAGTACATCTCCTTGCTTTAGCCCACAGTGAATTGGAAACGCATCTGACAGAAACTGACCTATACGGACTCGAACTAGTTTCTTGGGAATACCAAATTCAATAAGAATATCATATAAATCTTCCCTCTTAACCGAGTCATATGCCTTTTTGAAATCTGTGAATAAGTGATGCACTGTACCCTTATACTCCCATTTTTTCTCCAATATCTGTCGAATACAAAATATCTGGTCAATAGTTGATCTATTACGCCTATAACCACACTGATGATCCCCAATAATTTCATCTACATATGGAGTTAATCTTCTCAAAAGAATATTGGACAAAATTTTGTACGACGTCATTCATTTCCATTCGAAACGGAAATCGTCAAATTCAGTGAAACCAAAAGCGCGTCCACTCATTGTGAGTGCCGTGTCGAAGGTGCGGTTCAAGTCGCATTTGTTTTAGACGAAAACAGAACAAAAGTTGATAAATGTTATGGAAATGTTGAAGAAGAAAGTGGGTCGGATGCTATTACGGTATCTGGATGCAGTCCACGTAGCGATAAAGATGTTTGTGAGGTGGCGGACCTTTAAGAAAACAACACGCGTCACCAAGAGCTTAGTGAGTTTAGACATGTCGCCGGAACTCCTGCTCGTCATATCGGCCGCACAGGTAAGGAAAGAGGAGCTCTTTTGTCTGGTGGTAGCACAATAAATCTTTCTGTTGATACCCCAAATTTAGAAGCAAAATTGTACTCTAAGAAAATAAATACAGATTTAAGACGCAGGGTAAAAGTTGGTAATACTGTGATACGAGTAATATTGTGATAGTTCTTTTTGAGAATTTATTACAATTTTACTGAGCGCTAGAAGAACTAATTTTGTGCAGAAACATGTCCACGAAAATCCTCTTAAGGGGAGAGGATGGTATTTTTTTAAACTTTTTTCCTATTTGGTGTAAAATATTAATTTTTTGTATGTAGAGAGCTCATAGCTGTGGCAAGTCAACCAAATAAAAATATTTTGAAAAAAAAAATTATTCGGAGGCCCAAATTTGAAAAAAAAAATATATCCAATGCAGGATTGTACTAAACCGATATATCTACACCATTTTTAAAGATAGATTCAAACAGTTTTTTGCAATGTATTTGCAAAAGCGTGTTCAACAAACTGTCTGTAACAGAATTTTGATATTAGTCCCTACGTTTGTAAAATAAACAATGAAATTTTAATAACAATTTTCTGATTTCCTTTCTTGCAAACAAACGGATGTATTTTTAAAATGAAATCAATCAACACAATTCTGTTACAGAGAAAAGTTTCCTAATAGTCTAAAGAATGTGTGTTCTAAATTTCATGCATGTATCTTTAATAGTTCAGAAATTATATCCATTTTTGTCTGGCAATGTGGCAAAAAAAAAAATGAAGTTACTGGAAACCGATAAAAGAGGGCGTGTGATTTAAAAATCCATAGCGCAGGAAGTTTAAAAATGACGTCTCAGCATCCGATAAGGGCACAAATACTTACAAAATGTTATGCAATGCATTCCACACATATCAAAGGGTATTTTAAATAATTTTTTTTTTTTGAAAATTTAATTTACCGGAAACAAGAATAAAAGTGGGCGAGTGATTTAAAAATCCATAACGCAGGATCTTTTTTTAAAAATGGCGACTCAACATCCGATAAGGGCACAAATACCAACAAAATGTTATGCAATGCATTCCACACATATCAAAGGGTATTTTAAAGAAAAAATTGTTTTCTTTGAAGATTTAATTTACCGGAAAGAACAATATAAGCGCGCGTGTGATTTAAAAATCCATAACGCAGGAAGTTTAAAAATGGCGACTCAACATCCGATAAGGGTACAAATACCCACATAATGTTATGTTATGTATTCCACACATATCACAAAGTATTTTAAAGATTTTTTTTTGAAAATTTACTCATTTTTCACCAAAAAATACCATCCTCTCCCCTTAATAAGTTGACGCAAAAAACCGATCTTCCTCTGGGTCAGTAAAATTATAATAATTTCTCAAAAAGAACTGTCACAATATTACTCATACCACAATGTTACCAACCTTTAGAATCATGCATACTTCTACTCCGAATTATCTCTTATCGCGCTTTCAATTTCTTACAACTCTTCGAAACCGACATCAAGCACTTCTTTCTATCCCTCATCATAGAACGTCTCTATACTCATCCTCGTACACTGTAGAAATACCTCGTCTCTGGAATTCGCTACCTAATGATGTCAGGGACTGCCGGACTTTATCACAATTCAAAATTAAATTGGAAAATTTTGTCTTGTTTAATGCTTTTTAGATATTGCTAGAAGTGTCGATTTGTGTTTTTTTTACTCCAGATTAAAATCGCAAGTTTCTTGTTTATGTTAGTTAATTAGGATACAATTAATTTTACTTAATCACTCATTTAAAGTTTGTGTGACTGCAACCTGTGTATATTTTTGTGTGACTTTACTTCGTTTATAGTGTTTTTTTTTTCCTTTTTATTTCTGTTATTGTATTTGTATTCCTGGTGTTGTGGAAGAGAAGGCCTGATGGCCTTAACTACACCAGAATAAATAAATAAATAAATAAATAAATAAATAAATATATGGATTTTAGAAAGCAGTAAGAGATCCATGTAGTGATAAAACAAATACATACTTGGCAAACAAAATTTCGCTATATCATGAAGGGGTAATTTTTGTATCCGGAGGGTACCAACATAAGAAACATACAACTGCATGTGTTCCTTGTTTACTAGGCTGTACATAGTGTAATAAAAACAAATGCGTTTGCACTGCATGTTTATTTGTGCGAGATCGTGCGTATTTGCTTGGTTTCCGCACAGAACCAATACGCGGTAAGTGTGAAATTCCACATTCAGTATTCCCAACCTAACACACATAACAATTTCCCTCTTCTTACCGCTTAAGCGCGACATTCATTTTACTGCTTTAGGCTTTTAACATATTATTTTTAGAGACGTTTAACATAGTAATAATTATAAATTGGAAACTTGCCACTGCAATTTCACCTAAATTGCAATGTTAATTATTGTTTTTAAATATTTGCAAAAATTAAGTAAACTCTACAACTCCACTAAAGTTATTTCATTCGTGATGCAAGTAACATTAAGGAAGCCGTGAAAAAATCAACAAGATTCCAGATGCCGATGTTATTACTGCAATATGTTATATAAATAATATTGTTAAAATATTAAAATGAAAAATAAATCATTACATAACCTTACCGTTTGTTTTAAGTTCGCATTTATAGACTGGGGGGGAAAAAAAAGACAGACGTATATCACGGCCTGCTGCAATACAGTAAACACAGAAAATATTTTATAGCAACAATGTTGAAGAGAGATATTTTTCTTTTCCAAAACTGCCGTCATTAAACAGAAACCAAGATGGAGATTTCATTGCAACTAATTAGAAATTTCTCTTTCAGGTATGTAATAAACGATCTTCGCACAAAATAATGTACGATACACGAGCGGTATGTTTGTTTTCATGTTCTCGGAAATTAAAAAAGCTCAACTACGTTTCGCTTTTTCAATCTTTTCCTCGATCATGAAAACATCAACATACCGCTCTTGTAACGTGTATTAATATAACGATGTCAACTAGCTTATACCATGTTTATGAGAAATCACCACGGAACAGTTCGTCTGCAACTAAACTTCAAAAGGATGACCTTGAGTTCGATTCTAGCTGGTTACAATAACATATACAGGGTGTTTTCGAGGTGCTGTTACAAACTTTCAGAGATGATGACGAAGGGCACATGTATCAATTTGAGATAAGAAACCATGGTCCGGAAATGACGGAGTCGAAAGTTATAAGCAAAAATAGTTGTGTGGAAATGGAATTGTAATTTGGCACCACATGCCCTCCTTCCTTTAACCTTTGGAACAGTCGTGGAAAAATGGTGTGGGCCGGATGTCTTCTACGTGGGTACATGTCCCGATACAATCTATGAGCTTGTCTACTGTTCCCATTGGCTCATCCGTATTCGAAAATCAGGTCTGCTTATTCCGCTCTCGTGTACTCCTCCATTTCACTAGGACTGATCGACTGGACACTGCAACTTGTACACATACACTGCTGTCTACAGACGTGCATATCAGGACCGACCATGTCCGTTACACATTACGCTATCTGCATTGCTTTAGTGTAGTTTCCTGTCCCCACCCCTCAGACAGCGCACTGAATGGAATACTGTAAGTAGACAACGTAAACAACGTCAGATGAATAGAGTATGTGTAAGATGTACAGATAAATACACATAAATAAGGTGTACAGAGGAATAAAATTATTTCATTTCCACACAACTATTTTTGTTGTCATTTCCGGACCAGCGTTCCTTATCTCAAATTGATACATGTGCCCTTCCCCATCATCCCTGAAAGTTTGTAACACCACCTCGGAAACCACCTGTATAGGCTTGTAGATACCAAACGGAACGTTTCCGAACATAGGTTCCAATATGAAAGTTGTTTGTAATTGTCTCCTCTATCACTCCTGAAGGTTTGTAACACAGTCAATGAATCACCCTGTATATGAATTTTGAAGGTTAACGTAAATACACTGTCTAGTAGTTGGATTACATATTATTTAAGGTTTTTGCTCAAGAAATTTATGTCAGAAATGTTTAAGAGTGTATAAAAATTATATTTGTAAAATGCTTCTAATCCAGAGGACCTCGGTTCATTTCTCGGAGGAAAGTATGTATTTAAGTAATTTTTATGATGAGTAGGTATGCGTTTGCAATATGTTTACTTGAAATATAGCCTTATGTCAGTGAAACCAGGTGTTTTGGTATGTCGTAGGGGAGTAGTGGGTACAGTGAGACACAAAATATTAAGACATATGTATGCAAGTGATAATTCAAGTATTTTTAAAATAAAGTGCAATAGAAATAGGCATTAAAACATGGAGTATAATAATACATAAACAAAAATATTAATAGATAAAGGACATAATATACAATACGTGTTTGTAAAAAAAAATGCAAATGTCTCACTGTTCCCATTCAGGAGGGTACAGTGAGACACCACAGTGTCTATTAACGGACATTGAAATGATTTACATTTATTTCAAAAGAAAAGAAAGGTTGCTGTCTCTTTATCTTGACATGTTCTGCAGGCTTATTTGGAATCATTTTGATGTCTGACTTCGAAACCATTGAAACATCTGGAACATTTGGAAAAGTGAATTTTCCATGACATTTCAAACTTTTGCGAAAAAATGAAATGAATTTTGGTGACAACAAACTTATAATTATAAGAATTTAATGTAATTCTTTATTATTTTTTAACATTTTCTTAAATTTTGTGAATAATTTTTTATTTATGAAACCATTAAAATGTAATGTATCCATTATTTTAAGCTACAGTTCCAAAATTGGTTACTAGTATGTTCATTTTTAATGTTAGTTACTGGTAAATGTAATATAATTACAGTTTGTTTTTGCAAATCATTGGTACATGGGAACAGTGGGACGTCTCAGTGTACCCTTCAATGGCATGTCTCACTGTTCACTTTACGCATAGTTCATTTAAAATGACGCCATCACTTCAAAATCAAAACAAGAAAGACGAAACCTTGGCAAACATAATCTCAAATACCATAGTATTAGGTAACAAAACATTCATATTTATATCTAATTTGTATATCCAATATAACCTTCATTAAAGAAAAGCCAAAATTTTACTTCTAGATTGAAAAATTAGTAATTCTTTTTTCATCACTCACCTTCATAACTAGAATCAAATCGAATATGAAAATACTGTTACTTTACTCATGCAACATACAACTCCACTGTTACCAACATCTCAACATCAAAATTTACTATCTAATAAAAAATGTCTCGCTGTTCTCCCTGTCTCACTGTACCCACTTCTCCCCTACCGTTTATTCAATGCAAGAGGACGGAAAGGGTTATTGTCTACAATACTGAAAGCAGCTCATTATTGTAATTGTGGTAACAATTTATTGTACAACAGTGTTTTAATTGCAGGCTGTGCTCGGCGTGAGTGTGTACCCCACGGGCACCCCCACTTACAGCGACTCCTTCATCCCTCCAGCCACACAGCTCGTGTACAACGCCATAGACCACACAAATTACTTCGGAAAAATCTCAAGAACAGGTAGCAGAACAGGGATATTCTGAACTAGCACCAACAGATAGCGCGCGTGTACTTTGAGGGATGCGCTTTGCGTGCGCATTTGTTTTTCGGTATATAAACATTGAGGATATACGTAGTGTATTAGTATATTAAATACTCTTAAAAACAACTAAAAATGGCAAATTTTTGTTATGTTCCTATGTGTAAACACCAGGGAAAGCCTTTTTCTTCAATCAGGTCCGAAATATTCTGAATATATATATATATATATATATATATATATATATATATATATATATATATATATAATTTGAACTGTTAATGGAAATTACGGGAAAACGGATGAACGAATTTTAATAAATGACCCCTCATTTTGAAGCTTAGAACCCAAAGTTTTTCGGAAAAAATAGTAGTTTTCAGTGAAATGTCAATTTTCCTACATCATTTTCCTTTTTTCCAATATCCATCTGTCGTCAGTTTTGAGAACTAGCTAATAGCATTCACGGCCGACTTGATATTCCCTTCGCCTTTTTGTAAATGAGAAACGAAGCGAGCATCAAGTCGGCCGTGTTGCATTTCAGAATAAAACAAAACACATACTACAGTAAACAATATTACACGAAGGCCATGATCTGCAAGAATGCTGACATATTTAGAGCTCAAATTAAATTGGTTATTAAAAATTTAACTTACTAAAAATAATTTACAGGTTCGATTCTGTGGTGTGTAATTTTCTGGGTACAACTGTGTATTGGATATTAAAAACTGCAAACTTGAGGTGGTTTGATGACATTATTACCATTAAAAATGAAATATTATTATAGTTAATGCCATGATGTGACTATTTCTCATTAATTATACATATTAATGCTATATTGATGACATGAAAGTGAAAGGTTTTGGGGTTATATAAGTAGATGTAGAGAATAACTTAAATTAGATTTTGATTTCTATATTTTACTGACTGGCGGCTATATAGTATATATAGTATATGTTACTGAAAGCTATGAAACTTACGTAAGATAATAATATTATTAAAAATAAAATATTTTTATAATTATTAATCAAGTGGGGTTGGGTCTTTTTCATATGTTTAATGGCGGTGTGGTGTAGATATTTATATGCGTGGTTCTCTTCAGTATTGGATCGAGAAAGAGTATCTTTCATTGTTATGGAAGCAAATAACTTTCCGAATGTCTGGTATTCTTCATTCAAAATAAATCTGGAAAAAGTTTATTTGAACGTATAATGAACTTAGTTTGCAGCATTTGCTGCACAAGCCACTAGTATGCTTTAAATCTTAAAAAAATATAAGTAATTAAATTGCGCCTCGAAAATGCTTGCTATTAAATAAAAGTAACTACTTCAAGTAAGGAATTGTTGACTACAGTTTCATTTTGGAAGAGGAAATGAAAAAATTAATAAAAACATATGCAACCTCGACAGCGAGCTATGTCAGCTTAGATTATATGCAGTAGTTGTAGGAGTCTCCAAAGTTTACGTCTGCAGTAAACTCTCGATAAACTGGGATGTTTATTATCCAGGACGATCCGTAGTGAAATCCATTTCGTGAATAATGTTTTTAATGTACTGTACCCTAATTATTAAAACCATGTTTTAACTTCAAATTTTCAAAATCATCCTACATAGTATTCAAAACTGCATGTCCTTAACCTACAAAACGGACGACTAATCGTGATACTACTGCGATCATATTATATCATCCCATTAAAAATTGCATTTGATCTTTCTGCAACTACAGAAAAAAATACAAGGAATTCAATCTCGATAGTCCCTTCCCTATAAAAAAAAACACATTGGTGGCTGCATATCCTGTTTTTAGCGTACGGTCCTTAAATACTAATGATTAAAGAGGGCAATATTCACTTTCGACATAGTTCCTTTTTTTTTATTCGTGCACCTCGTTCTCAAAGTTCTCGTTTAGGTTCATGAACATTCAATTTACTCATATCTATATTCTGCATACTGCAGATTTCCCCATCCATCTCTTAAGGGGAATCTCTCAATATTAGACAGGTTTACGTTAGTATTTATTGTAAATTAAATTAAATTATGAGGTAAGAAAATATTGAATTATATTAAATTATACTAGGTTATACAAAATAATTGTACATATAATTTTGACACGCACAGAAAACTAACAAGCGGGAAAACGTAATCAACTGTAACATATGACAACATAGCCCTACAACATGTTGCGCCGCATGGAACGCTCCTGCCATCTAGCGGTAAAACTTCGCATAAGATATCCCTGATGATAATACAAACTCAAAGAAACTTTTCCAGACAACTATTTTTATACTCGATTCCAGAGTTGAAATTCCTGAGAATTCAAGTGGAATTTTCCTTCAACAATAACAAAGTTTTGAAAGTTTGCTTTCCCGACTACCCTATATCATTACTCTTCAGGCAACTAGACATTTTATCTATAGAAAATAGATAAAAATGTATTTTCCTATGTCCATAAATTACCTCTTATCCTTACAACTCCCTTGTAGAAAACCTTTGTGGCCAGCATCTAGTACGCAAGACTGTCATGCAAGTAAGTCCGATATTCAATTCCCGGCTCCGTAGAATAAAGACTAAACCGTAAGTAATGATATTAGTTTGAGAAGGTTATTCTTTGAGATATTTCAAACAAAAATGTCTAATACAATTTTACTCGTTTTTGCTTCCTTCTCGAGATAAAAATTGTTTTCTATGAAATTTCATAGCGTGTTTTGGGAAAGCCATTGATTTAATTCCCAATATGCTCAGTCAATTTAAGAGAGCAGTGTATTATGATAATAAATGATTGAAAGAATTTCAGTTTTGTTCTTCAAATGTGCTGAAATTTGATACGAAGAAATGTAATTTTTCGTTCTGCAAAGGAATTTTATTCATTCATTCATTCATTCATTCATTCATTCATTCATTCATTCATTCATTCATTCATTCATTCATTCATTCATTCATTCATTCATTCATTCACGTATTTATTTACTTATATATATGTTGCCGATTTGCTAAAACTTCAAACTTAATTTTCTAATTAACCGTGCATTTAATCACAAAACGTAATACAGGCGTTGTATTAATTTACGTGTACCCTATCGTCTCTTTCAAACTGCAAGGTTATTTCACTTCCACCCTGTATATTTATTTAATTATTAATTAATTTATTCACATATTTACACATTATTTATTTCTCTATTTGTTTATTTATTTATTTATTTATACATTTACTGATTTATCTACTTCTATATTTATTTGTATGTTTATTTACGTATTAATTTATTTATTTACCTATATAATAATAATAATAATAATAATAATAATAATCCGTGGCGCTACAGCCCGTGAAGGACCTAGACCAACCAGCCGACTGCTGGCCTCACGCCCACATGCCGAATCAGAGGTGGACGATCATCCAACCAGAATGGAGGTATCGTGTGATTATCACGATGATCCCCCCAGCCGTTATAGCTGGTATTCGCAACGGGATTTCGCTACCTATCGTAGCTCCCCAAGTGTATCACTATGCTGGGTGGGCACCGGTCCCATACAGTGGCCGAAATTTCACGAGAAAATTTCTTCCCCGATGAGGACTCGAACCAGCGCGCATTCCGTAACACGAGGCCTAGGCGGGATGCCTTAGACCGCGACGCCACGGTGCGGGACTATTTATTCACCTATTTACTTATTATTTATTTATTTATTTATTTATTTACTTATTTATTAATTCATTTATTTCAACTCTAGGATACCTGCAACCACGACACAGTGACTCTACTGATACTGAATGACAATAACAACAACAATAATAATAATAATAATAATAATAATATACTGTTTGAAGCCATGTTCATTGGAATTCGTTTTCCTTATTTTGATGGATACTACCATGTCTCAGAATATTGAATGCTTTCTTAAACACCCTGTATACAACATCAACATTATATCACTCGTATATGTGTATATATATATATATATATATATACTAATAATGTAAGGTGCTGTACAAATTTGTATGAAACAAAAAAGACAACTCCATACTTACATTAACGTTGAGTTATAATTTGTAATGTATTATATTATACCGTACATTCGTGGAATAGAACCCTGAAGATCAATATCTCTTTAGTGAAATTAGGAACATTGATGGTCTGATGTTGGTACTCGTGAAAGAAAACATGAAGTGCCGCGTCGAAATGTGCCTAGGTGAGGACCTGATGTGATATGCATGAAAGTAGTTAAATATCCTTTGAATTTTACTATTTTATCTCCATTTGTTTCTGAAATATAGGCAAGATATTGGGTTTCGTTCTGGAAGGGTCACTCTGTATTTAAGAATTCACTGTAATTTAGTGTAATATGATAGTAAGAACAAAGATGGCAAAACTCTTCCCTAGTTATACAGGGTGTTTCCGGGCTGGTGTTACAAACTTTCAGGGTTGATGGCGAAGGGCACATGTATCAATTTTTGATAAGGAACCATGGTCCGGAAATGACTGAGTCGAAAGTTATAAGCAAAAATAGTTGTGTGGAAATGGAATTGTAATTTGGCAGCACGTGCCCTCCTTCACTTAACCTTTGGAACAGTCGTGGAAAAATGGTATGGGCCGGATGTCTCCTACGTGGGTACTTGCCCCGATACAATCTGTGAGATTGTCTACTGTTCCCTTTTGCTCATACGTATTCGAAAATCAGGTCTGCTTATTCCGCTATCGTGTACTCCTCCATTTCACTAGGACTGATCGACTGGACACTGCAACTTGTACACATACACTGCTGTCTACAGACGTGCATATCAGGACCGACCATGTCCGTTACACATTACGCTATCTGCATTGCTTTAGTGTAGTTTCCTGTCCCCACCCCTCAGACAGCGCACTGAATGGAATACTGTAAGTAGACAACGTAAACGTCAGATGGATACAGTATGTGTAAGATGTACAGATAATAATCTCAACTGGGTCTTTCAAATCACAGAAACCTACAGAAAAGTGTATTCTATTATCCATGTGCTAAAATGATAAATGTTCATCTCCCCTCTTGCTTAAAAAAGTCCCTTGTGCAGACGCTTGTATTTCTCTACTTTGACTATGCTGACATTTTACTGACTGACCTCTCCAGCGACAACAAAACGAAACTTCAACGTGCTCATAATTTGTGTGTACGTTTTGTAAGCAATGTTCGTAAATATGATCATATCACCCCATCCCTGGAAGCAATAGGTTGGCTTAAACTAGATAAGAAAAGAAATTTACATTCACTTCTCCTTCTCTTCGAAATCTTGAACTCCTGAACACACGCTCTCGCCATGAAACAATACTAACAATACCATCCCTTCGCACCTTTTCATACTCATCCTCTTTCATAATAGCCCTGCCAAGACTCTGGAATTCGCTACCTGCTAGCATCAGGGACTGTCGAAATAAAATTGAATTCAAACGCAAACTTGCTACGCACTTGGTCAGTAATTGATTACTTGTAAATAGTTTCCTTAATCTATCACAAAATATTTCAATATCCAGTAATTTCATCACTACACAATTTTGTTATTCTAGGTTTAATTTGTAATTCAGTAAATATAAAATATTCTTTGTTTTTCTATTATAAATTATCTAGCTTTAATTAGTGAGGTAATCTTTTCGTACTTTGATTTTTATTGTAATTGTAATTGTAAATTTAATACCTATTGTAATTTAAACCTAAATCAGGCCACCGAAGTTGATATTGAGAAGAAGTCCATATATGAACCTTGTCTGCCGTATCTTTCTCAAAAGTACAACGTCCCTCTTAAACAATGGTCTGTCATTGGTTTGCTGTTTGGCAGTAGAGGTTCAATCACAAAATTCACGTGGAATTATCTTAAGGAACTTCACATTCCTTTTGATTACGTAATGTCTGTCCTTATAAATATTATCAAGGATTCTCTTCAAATATTACATCATCATCTCTATTTCAATTAATCAACTTATATTTGCCTTCAACAATTAACTTTCTTTTTTCTTTGTATCACATCACATTATTGTACATGTTTATTGTATTCAGGACTCTTGTGGTCACTCAAAATTCTTTGAGCTGATATCTATAATTTAGAAATTTATTATTCGTCATATTATAGTTGGAATCTCCTGGTAGAGGGGCAGAGAAGGCCTGACGGCCTTATCTCTACCAGGTTAAATAAATAAATACTAATACTAATAAATACAAATAAATAAGGTGTACAGAGGAATAAAATTATTTCATTTCCACACAACTATTTTTGCTTGTAACTTTCGACTCGGTCATTTTCGGACCAGGGTTTCTTATCTCAAATTGATACATGTGCCCTTCCCCATCATCCCTGAAAGTTTGTAACACCACCTCGGAAACACCCTGTATTTCTACTCTGTTCAGTATAATTTGAAGGAACACGCTGGTCCGGTACATAGGCCAGAAGAATTAATAGCCATGAGTGTTGTTTGTTAGCAACAGCGACCACGGACCACAGGCCTTTGAAGCCCGCGAACGAAGGCCCTAAGGAGAGCTTCCCAGACGAGGTGGGCCGGGCGACGAAACGCCCTCAGACACCGATCCAGAAGCAGCTGTTGGCCTTACATTCCGCCCTTACAAAGGAAGCCAAAGAGCAAGGCCTTGCCAAGTTCCAGGTGAGACAGCAGCATTTCTCAGGGAAATTTTTATGATTAGATTATCCCATGTGAATCAGATTGGAATGCAGAGGGTTTTTATTTATTTAAGAAGCTTATTTTACGACGCTGTATCAACAACTTAGGTTATTTAGCGTCTGAATGAGATGAAGGTGATAATTCCGGTGAAATGAATCCGGGGTCCAGCACCGAAAGTTACGACAGCATTTGTTCAAATTAGGTTGAGGGAAAACCCCGGAAAAACCCTCAACCAGATAACTTGCCCCGACCGGGATTCGAACCCGGGCTACCTGGTTTCGCGGTCAGGCGCGCTAGCCGTTATACTCCACAGGTGTGGACAATGCTGAGGGTGTAGGGAAATGCATCAGTCCCATTTTCCAAAATGCTGCGTCATCAGCCACGGTCACTTACATTTGGAGTGCATTACTTTTGGAGTGATCTTCGTAGCAGTCAATCCCCTCGTCCAGCATTGCTTGTAAAATAAACTTCTTTCTAGTCCCGAAATAGATGCATAGATATCAGGGCATGATCATTAGATTGAAAAAACTTTTTTACATAATGAATTTATATTCTTTTACTGTTAGTCATAAAACTGTAAATTTGTGTGTCAATGATGTTGTACGTCATTTTAATAAGAGTTCAAAAGGAGAAATTAAAATTCTGAGGAGGATGGACATAAACCCTGGGACAAACACCATCGCAGGATTTGTTGCATCAATGGAAATAGGGACAAAAATGCCAAAAAAAAACATTCAACACCTGAAGTTAAAACAAGGCGGAGGTATTTGAGAGGCAAGGGGTGACATATGATGATGCAGTCTTCTAGGCTCTGAAAGTTTGTGGTTCATTTTCCGTAAATAGTAATTTTAGAATATTCAATTCTTTCAAACATGATATCTCAGTCAAATATGGTGATACCAAGAAGATATTGGTGTCATTTTGAAGCTTGAAATGTCCCCCAGTGCCTGACAATGAGTAAAATAACATTAATGTAGTTAATAATTATCTATGGATTTTTACATGATTTATGCAACATTAAATATTATTGTAAGTTGCATATATGGCAATATGTAATTAACGTAAATGAAAATAAAAAAATAGCTCTGTGTCAGGCACTAAAGAGTAGTTTTAGCTATAAAACAGTGAAGAAACTGTGGCTCTATCTTATAAACTGCATGGGCTATCATGCTTCAAGTTGCATGTCAAAATTATAAACAAAATAATTTTTAAAAACAATTTAGACATAATTTCACTTCATCCTCTTTCTGGTACCATTCTTAATTGTATAAAAATTTTACAGAGCAAAATTATACAAAACAAAATTTTTTGTATGTAAAGGTGTACATATACCTTAATGTAGAATATTAGTCCCTATAGTTCATATTTTAAATAATATTTATAAATTTTTTAACAATTTAGTACTACAAAATAAAAAAAAAATTAAAGAAATATTTGATAAAGTAACGTTATAGAATTTTTTAATTTTGTTATTTAACGACGCTGTATCAACTATGAGGTTATTTAGCGTCGATAAGATCGGTGATAGCGAGATGGTATTTGGCTAGATGAGGCCGAGGATTCGCCATAGATTACCTGACATTCACCTTACGGTTGGGGAAAACCCAATCAGGTAATCGGCCCAAGCGGGGATCAAACCCGCGCCAAAGCACAACTTCAGAACGGCAGGCAAGCGCCTTAACCGACTGAGCTATGCCGGTGGCCCCATTATAGATTTTACTGAATGTTTTTTAGTAATTTATTATGTAAACGTTGCCCAGCTTAACAAAATGCTCCACAAATTCTCGTAAATAAAAAAAAAAACATAATTTCATTTTGAAAACAATTAAATTTGATTAGTGATGTACAGGTAACATATATTAAGCACGGATATTTTTACTTTCAGAGAACGAGTAAATTGTGACGGAATAGTAATATACGTTACAAGAGCGGTATGTTGACGTTTTCATGGTCGAGGAAAAGTTTGAAAAAGCGAAACGTAGTTGAGCTTTTTTAATTTACGAGAACATGAAAACAAGCATACCGCTCGTGTATCGTACATTATTTTGTGCGAAGATCGTTTATTACATACCTGAAAGAGGAATTTATAATTAGTTGCAATGAAATCTCCATCTTGGTTTCTGTTTAATGACGCCAACTTCGGAACACCAAAATATCTTTCTTCAACATTGTTGCTGTAAAATGTTTTCTGTGTTTACTATACTCCAGCAGGCCGTGATATACGTCTGTCTTTTTTTTCCCCCAGTCTATAAATGCGAACTTAAAACAAACGGTAAGGTTATGTAATGATTTATTTTTCATTTTAATATTTTAACAATATTATTTATATAACATATTGCAGTAATAACATCCGCATCTGGAATCTTGTTGATTTTTTCACGGCTTACTTAATGTTACTTGTATCAGGAATGCAATAAGTTTCGTGGAGTAGTAGAGACTTTACTTATTTTTTGCAAATATTTAAAAACAATAATTAACAGTGCAATTTAGGTGAAATTGCAGTGGTAAGTTTCCAATTTATAATTATTACTATGTTAAACGTCTCTAAAAATAATATGTTAAAAGCCTAAAGCAGTAAAATGAATGTCGCGCTTAAGCGGTAAGAAGAGGGAAATTGTTATGTGTGTTAGGTTGGGAATACTGAATGTGGTATTTCACACTTACCGCGTATTGGTTCTGTGCGGAAAGCAAGCAAATACGCACGATCTCGCACAAAAAAATTGAAATGTGGTTAAATTATGTTAATGAAAGGTTTATCTCGTTCCTTAAGGGACTACAGAAAGAGAAGTTTCTTAACCTTAGTGACATTGATAGAGTGCAGTAATATATTTTCTGTTATCGTACAGGGCTATTCCGAAGAGGTGCTTTCCGTTCTGAGGAACTCTTCCAAGAAGACTTCCGCCGAGCAACTGCGGATTGTGCTCCAGGAGGCCGTGGACCGCGGAAACATCAAGCGAGCGGACACCAAGGAATTTGCCTTGGAGGCCATCAAGGACCTCGAAGACGAAAAAAGCGAACTACGCAAGACAATTGCCGATCTCAAGCCTGTACAGTATGTCTGATTGTACACCGGTAGAGCAATAAACAGCTTTAGAAAAACAGGGCTTGATATTGAGTGTGTGGCCCGCCATAATCAATATATTATACAGGGTGAATCAAAAAGTTGCGGCCAAACTTACGGACCATTAATTGCTGCGTTGATTTGTAATGTGTACTACTTTGCTGAATATAGATTATTACTTCTTTGGTTTGTTGTCCATCATATACTTTTTGTTGTCCATTGTTTACAGACAATTTCAAATTAGTGTAACTCTGAAAAAGTTTACATTAGGACAAATGTTTATATGACATTTTTTGCTCAGAATGTCTACGGAAATAAGCTGCGTAAGGGATAGTAAATCCTTTTGAATCACCCTGTATACAAAGAACTTTTTGGAGATATCAGACTGTGAAATAATCAAAGGTAAGATAAATATACATGATCTGCGAAATAAGAACTGCCTTTTGTGTGTTTAAAATATTTCATTGTACCCTGAGTCAAATAAAGTAGTCAACTATCACCTTCATTGCATGATTTATTTAAAATAAAATAAATAAATATTTATAATTCTTTAACATTCATTCTTCAATCCAGTAGATAAACACTACCAGCACTAAAAACACATATATTAGTAAATTACTGAACAAAAGTTAACACAGTAATATATTAATGCATTCCTACGACAACAAGACATAAAAACATAATATTACATAGCATTCCAGATTAAGAGTAAGGCATTGGGCATATGGGGCTATTCCATCAAATGACCAGTTACCATAGAAACGCCTGCCTACCTCAGAGCTTCTGTAGAATTATAGTGTACTAAGCAAGGCATATAAAACCAATGTTTTCTTTTTCTTAACCTGTAATCTTCTACACAATGCGATACCAGAATTAATGAAGTTACTATGGTAACCAGATTTCAGGTCACAGATTTTTATTATAACCTACCCAGATGGCTAAATTCCCATTAACAATCCTTGCAAGTGAAAGAAGGAAAGATAAAAGACTTAATTATACATATTTTATTGCCTATTTACATGATATCAATACAGTTCAACAATTCTATGCACTTTTCCGCTCTTTGACAACAGTAAATGTTGCTCTTCTGAGGTAGTCTTGTTCTTTTAAGAAGACAGTACCTACTATTCATAATGCGGAGACCAATTCGTTCCTGTGTTTAATTTGTTTTTGTACACTTCGTCTTTCATTCACCCACAAAGACAAAAATCGACAAGGTTAAAGTCTGGTGATCTTGGTGGCCAATACACGTGGTCATCGCAGCCGATCCATCGTTCAGAGAATGTAAGATTTATATGAAGTGCTATCTACGGCTAAAATGTACAGGGGCTCCGTCATGCTGGAAGAACATGCTCATTCTTGTAGGCAAGTGAACTACAAACAGCTGTTTCTCTACACTCAATTTGAACAATACTGCCCTGAGACTATCTCAGAAGATCGACATGCAATGACGCAAATGCAAAATTGGGGTGAAAATTAAAAACACCCATAGTACTATTTAAAAGTAATCAATAATTATGATAATTTTGCTTCATTTCTATTGTTATAATTATTCTTTTCAAAATATTTATTATTTATTTATATCTAAATAAGATTCTGTTTTTTGCTTCTCCTGAAAAAACTTTCTACATTGCACTTACGCCGTTGCTGCTCCGGAATATGGATTTGTCGTTCATTCATACCATTTGTAAGGCGTAACTTTAAAAAGACCATGTCCACACCCACTGAAAATTTGACACATGTTTATATGAACATTTTTACTCACAATAGTCGATACTGTCACTCCCTAAATATTTACTATTCATCTTGAATCACCCTGTATAAAACGTGACATCAAATATTGATTTGTTACGACCAGAAAACCAACAGATTCATTTCTAACTCTAACGTTGTTGTGGCTGTTGCTTAGCAACGAATGTTCAAAGAACAAGCTCTCACTACCACAAGACGTCACAAATGGCGTTGCTATGACAATGGTATGTAAAAACATTGAATTTATGTGATACACGGGGTAAGATTACGTTTTTATGGCGACGAGAGGTGGAGAATCAGTTATCAGTCACTGTGGGGACGACAAAGCTGCCAGAATAGTGGAGTACGCTCCCCAAGAGAGGCCGACAACGGTGCCGATGATCTCCAGGAAGAAGATGGCCACTTCTTCCACACTGGGAGCCCCGTCGCGTATGGCAGTCTTGTTGAAACGGGCCTCATACAGAGAATGCACCACGCCACGCAGACGTTCCTGGAATTCAGCCTCTGTCTCCAGCTTGCTGAAGGATGCCAAAGCCATGCCAGCCTGAGGAAGTGTAGCGATCATTTATTCATGATTATTTTTAAGAACCTCCTCGATACCTGCTCGATTTCCTTTGTGCTTACTACTTGAAATGCAAATATCTCGGGAACAAAACCGATTTTCAAATCAATGTTGAACGTTTCACAAAATATTCAATAATAATTCGTGAAATTGTGGCAAGTAGTCACAGTACGCTAATATGCTTTAATGTCGCTTACTTCTACCAACTCCAAACTGGATTTTTTGGCTGTCAGGATTAAGCACAGTCCGGTTTATTGGAGTCCGGATAACGAGATTTCAAGTTTAAGTTTATATATTAGGAAACGTGTCTCACGATATGTCTTCAGTGTCACTTAATTCTACAAACTCCAAACTGGATTTGCTGGCTGTCAGGATTAAGGAAAGTCCGGATTATCAGAATTTGATTAAGGAGGCTTTAAGTTTATGCATTTAGGAAACGTGTCTCACGATGTGTCTTCATTGTCACTTGCTTGTACAAACTCAAAACTGAATTTGTTTGCTGTCGGGATTAAGCAAAGTCCGGATTATTGGAGTCCGGATAAAGAGATTTTAAATATAAGTTTATATATTAGGAAATGTGACTCAAGACACGTCTTCAATATCACTTGCTTCTACAAACTTCAAATTGGATTTGTTGGCTGTCAGGATTAAGAAAAGTCCGGATTATTTGAGTCCGGATAACGAGATTTTAAGTTTAAGTTTATATATTTGGAAACGTGTCTCACGACATGTCTTCAATGTCACTTGCTTCTACAAACTTCAAATTGGATTTGTTGGCTGCCAGGATTAAGAAAAGTCCGGATTATTTGAGTCCGGATAACGAGATTTTAAGTTTAAGTCTATATATTAGCAAACGTGTCTCACGACATGCCTTCAATGTCACTTGCTTCTACAAACTTCAATCTGTATTTGTTGGCTGTCAGGATTAAGCAAAGTCCGGATTATTTGAGTCCGGATAACGATATTTTAAGTTTAAGTTTATATATTAGGAAACGTGACTCACGACATGTCTTTAATGTCACTTGCTTCTACAAACTTCAAACTGGATTTATTGGCTGTCAGGATTAAGCATAGTCCGGATTATTTGAGTCCGGATAACGATATTTTAAGTTTATATATTAGGAAACGTGTCTCACAACATGTCTTCAATGTCACTTGCTTCTACAAACTTGAAACTGGATTTGTTTGCAGTCAATATTAAGCAAAGTCCGGATTATTTGAGTCCGGATAACGAGATTTTAAGTTTAAGTTTATATATTAGGAAACATTTCTCACGACATGTCTTCATTGTCACTTGCTTCTACAAACTTCAAAATGGATTTGTTGGTTGTCAGGATTAAGCAAAGTCCGGATTATTGGAGTCCGGATAACGAAATTTTAAGTTTGAGTTTATATATTAGCAAACGTGTCTCACGACATATCTTCAATGTCACTTGCTTCTACAAACTTCAAACTGGATTTGTTGGCTGTCAAAATTAAGCAAAGTCCGGATTATTTGAGTCCGGATAACGAGATTTTAAATGTAAGTTTATATATTAGGAAACGTGACTCACGACATGTCTTCAATGTCACTTGCTTCTACAAACTTCAAACTGGATTTGTTGGTAGTCAGGATTAAGCAAAGTCCGGATTATTGGAGTCCGGATAACGAGATTTTAATGTCCAATATTACAAATTTCGAAAAGCAATCAGTGAAATTTTCACATTCCAAAATTGTCTGGATTTTTAAAAATTCGGACGCATAATTTTAATCATTTCAAACAAAAAATCCTGACGTTCTTTATCTCTCGTAAAATTATCACTACACAACTACAGATTCACTGAACACTAACAGCACAAAAGTTAAACACTTACGCTTGCAATGCAAAATAAAAGTATTGTGGGTACAGCTGCACTCGTTTCCATGTTTGAAACTGATTTTTCTTCGGGCTTTAGTAAACTTCAATTAAATTATCTCATATACTCTGATGTACTCCGGACACCAATGTACAACTAATTGCATAGCACCGAATATCAAGTATTTATATCATTTGCAACAATCGATAACAAGCGGAAATCGAGGATTCAGAATACAAGATGTCACCACGTCGAACTGAATGCAAGAATGGCATTAGTCATATGACATGAAAGTGACAGAGCCATCTTTATTGTGTATACCTCTTCAACTAAAGAGACTATTAAAGAGACGGCGAAAATAGAGTAATGGTTATATTAAATATTACAGAATAAATCAGAATATCTTTCGCTAATATAATTTTACTATATTTCAACTTTTTTTCCTCAGAATCTATACGTCCTTTGGTAGCGTGCTTAATATCCACTATTTGTACACTATTTAAGCATTAAGCATATCTTCTTTAAAGAGGAAAGGTGTTTTAGAAATAAATAAATAAATAAATAAATAAATAAATAAATAAATAAATAAATAAATAAATAAATAAATAAGTAAAGAAATAAATAAAAAATAAATAAGTAATAAATAAACAAATAATTAAAAATAAATAAATAAACAAATAATTAAAATAATAAATAAGTAAATAAATAACGAATAATTAAAAATAAATAAACAAACAAATAAATAATTAAAAAAATAAATAAGTAAATAAATAAACGAATAATTAAAAAATAAATAAATAAGTAAATAAATAAACGAATAATTAAAATAAATATAGAAACAAATAATTAAAAAATAAGTAAATAAACAAATAATTAAAAAATAAATAAGTAAATAAATAAACAGATAATTAAAAATAAGTAAATAAACAAATAAATAAAATATAATTAAATAAATAAGTAAATAAATAAACAAATAATTAAAAAATAAATAAATAAAATAAATAGTTAACTTAGTATATAAACCAATAATTAAAAAATAGATAAATAAATAAACAAATAATTAAAAACTAAATAAATAAGTAAACAAATAATTAAAAAAATAAATAAGTAAATAAATAAACAAATAATTAAAATATTTAGATAAATAAATAAACAAATAATTAAAGTAAATAAGTAAATAAATAAACAAATAATTAAAAAAAAACAAATAAGTAAATAAATAAACGAATAATTAAAAAAATAAATAAAGAAATAAATAAAAAATAAATAAATAGATAAATAAATAAACGAATAATTAAAATAAATATATAAACAAATATTTAAAAATAAGTAAATAAACAAATAATTAAAAAATAAATAAATATAATAAATAAATAACTTCGTATATAAAGGAATAATTAAAAAATAAATAAATGAATAAACAAATAATTAAAAAAATAAATAAGTTAAGAAATAAACGAATAATTAAAATAAATAAATGAACAAACAATTAAGAAATAATAAATAAGTAAATAAATAAACGCATAATTAAAAAAATAAAGAAATAAATAAATAAAAAATAAAGAAATAATTAAATAAATAAACGAATAATTAAAATAAATATATAAACAAATATTTAAAAATAAGTAAATAAACAAATAATTAAAAAATAAATAAATATAATAAATAAATAACTTAGTATATAAAGGAATAATTAAAAAATAGATAAATGAATAAACAAATAATTAAAAAAATAAATAAATAAGTTAATAAATAAACGAATAATTAAAATAAATAAATGAACAAACAATTAAGAAATAATAAATAAGTAAATAAATAAACGCATAATTAAAAAATAAAGAAATAAATAAATAAAAAATAAAGAAATTATTAAATAAATAAACGAATAATTAAAATAAATATATAAACAAATAATTAAAAAACAAGTAAATAAACAAATAAATAAAACATAAATAAATAAACAAATAAGTAAAACATAATTAAATAAATAAGTAAATAAATAAACAAATAATTAAAAAATAAATAAATAAATAACTTAGTATATAAAGAAATAATTAAAAAATAGATAAATAAATAGACAAATAATTACAAAAATAAATAAATAAGTTAATAAATAAACGAATAATTATAATAAATAAGCACATAATTAAATTAAATAAGTAAATAAATAAACAAATAATTAAAAATAAATAAATATTTAAAAATAAAAAATAAATAAGTAAATAAATAAACAAATAATTATAAATAAATAAATAAATAAATAATTATAAATAAATAAATAAATAAATAAATGTAAACGGCTTAATTTTCAGCTATCTTCAGAGACTAGACTTGGGCACGTCTTGCAGTGAGATGGGCAGACCAGCATGAGTTTTGAAGCCCAGCCTTCACACGTACTGCCAGGTCAGTAGTCACAAGGTCGGGAGGAGGGAGGAATCCCCTCACGTCATTAAAACGCGATTATCTGTTTCATTGCCGGCATCGCAACGCTACGTGACGGGACCAAACGTGCGTGACGGAGCGCACACGAGATTAGCAACAGACGCACTAACGAAGACTATTTTTTCTTTAAAAGTTAATTTTTAAACACAATTTGATTTCAGTTATAGCGTATAAAGCTTATGGTACTTTAATCACTTCTTGTTCATCATAAAATTATAATACAAAAGTTATTTTAATTCCAATATGAAGTTGAAACACAGGAATTCTATATCACTGTTTTTACGAACAAAAGAAGTGAGATTGTCACCTAGCAACCTGAATTACTGCAAGCCCAGTTTCATCAATTGGAGTTAAATATACAGTCTGATCCATTTGGGTATGGATCATATTAATTTCTATATATATAATCTGAACTGGTAATGGAAATTACGGGAAAACGGCTGAACGGATTTTAATAAATGACCCCTCATTTTGAAGCTTGGAACCCAACGTTTTTCAGAAAAACAGTAGTTTTCAGTGAAATGTCAATTTTCCTACATCATTTTCCTATTTTCCAAAATCCATCTTTCGTCAGTTTTGAGAAAACTAATTAATTGCATTTCAGAATAAAACAAAACACACACTACAATACACAATAGACTATTACACGAGGGCCATGACCTACAGGATTGCTGACATACTTAGAGTTCAGATGGGTCAGATTCTTTCACATCATAATGCCAATACGTCGATCTTCATTTGTGTAATTTTTTGATAACGTATAAAAAATAATTTACAGGTCTGATTGTCTGGTCTGTAGTTTTCAGAGTACAGCTGTGTATTGGATATTAAGAACTACAAAACTTAAGAATGTTTGATGACATTATTATCATTAAAAATGAAATATTATTATAGTTAACGTAACACATAATGATACACTGATGATATGAAAGTGAAACCTTTTGGGACTTTAAGTAAGTAGACGCAGAGAAAGAATATTTTATATTAGATCTTCATTTCTATAATTTACTGAGTAACGGCTATATATATATATATATATATATATATATATATATATATATATATATATATATATATGTTAATGAAAACTATAAAACTTACGTAAGGTAACAATATTGTTATTAAAAATGAAATACTTTTATAGTTATTAATCAAGTAGTGTAGGTCTTTTTCATATATGTAATGACAGTGTGATATAGATATTTATATGTCTGATTCTCTAATTTTCCTTGGTAGTAATTGAGTCATGCTTTCTATTTTAGCTGCATCTTTAAACTACATCAAAATTAATTTCATATTTCTTTGGTTTAATCGATTAGATTATTTGTGATCGCTGCCAAGCATATTTTGCTGTAGGGAAAATAGCATGCCATTTCACTTCCTGCTACCGTGATGAGAAAATATACGGGATAACATTCATTGTTACACAAATTAATCCAGCAATATTTGGTAGATCAGTATTGTCTGGAGAAAGCCCAAAAATTACAATTCCTAAGAAAAGACCAAAAGGTATTACTTACTGATAAAATTAGAGGCCTACAAGATTTTGTAGTCTCTTGATCACCTCAGCAAGATCTCTTGGTGGGAAAAAGTGATTCTGCCCTCTACATTTCAGGGTAGTTCACGAAACATGCAGCAGCTATACCAAGATGCTAAGTCTTTTGTTCAAAGCATGACAAACCCTACATTTTCTTAACTTTCACATACAATCCATAATGACCTGAAATAGCTACTGCTTTACTCCCACACGAAAAACTCGCTGATCGTCCTGATATTGTTACTTGCGTTTTCGCATTGTAACTCAAGAACTGAAGACGGATAGGTTCAAGGAAAAGTATTTGGCAAAAAAAAAAAAAAAAAAACATTCAGAAGGAGTATGTTTCACTATTATGGAAGCAAATAGCTTTCAAAATGTCTGGTATTCTTCATCGAAAATAAATCTGTTCAAAACATACAGAGGTGAGCCTGCCTGGAAAGAAATAAAAAATAGGTTGCAGCCGCCAAATTACTCAAGGAACGACCACTCATATAAATTGAGGGAAAGAAGGCAGAGGACGGACACTGGAAAGTTTTCTTTTCTCAATCGTACTATCAGGGACTGGAATGCTTTACCTGCAGACTTACTAAAGGCTTTACCAACAACCAAAAATATATTTAAAAATAGGCTTAAGGACCTTACTAATAGACGGTAATTATACACAGTACTTAAAGGGTGTAAAGGATATGTTGTTATTGAAGTGTTGTATCAGTGAAGAATTATGTTGTGTCAGTGAAGTGTGTTGTATCAGTGAAGAAGTATGTCGTGTCAGTGAAGTGTGCTGTGTAAGTGAAACGTGTTCCTGTCAGTGAAGCTTTATAGTTTATAGTGGCAGTGCATAGTATTTGAACAGTGAAATGTTTTTGAAGTGTTAGTGAAATCAGGATAGAATCAGTGAAATGTGTCGTAGTTCCAGTGCAGTGAGTGAGTTGACAGCGAAATGAGTGTAATGTTGAAAGGTACTTGTGCAGATATGAACATATACTCGTGAGTTTTAGTTCGATCTTAGTTTTAAGATACAAACTAGAATATTTCAAATGTTATTTTAAGTGATCGTTTCATTTAATTTAGTATATTCCCTGTTGTTATTATTATTATTATTATTATTATTATTATTATTATTATTATTATTATTAATTATTAGTATTATCATTAATTGTATTTTTAATTAATAAGTTTATTATTGTCATTATTGAGTGTAATTAGTTACCACCGCCACCGGGTATATACCCATTGCAGTGTGAATAAATACATACATACATACATGCATACATACATACATACATACATACATACATACATACATACATACATACATACATACATACATACATACATACATACATACATACATACATACATACATACATACAATTTTTATTTGAACTTATTATGGACTTCGTTTGCAGTATTTGCTGCACAAGCCACTAATCACATATTAACTTATTCATTCAATTTCCTATTTACTAACTCATTAAGTGTTACTCTATCTAACCATTTAAAGATTTCTTCAATTTTTACAGCCAGTGTTTTATTATTTTCCACGCATAACGTGATGTTGGTGGCCTTGCATCTCCATGGCAATGGGCCTGCATATATTCTGATATCTGATCATCGCGCGGGGAATAAATGTGTGCCTAATTCAACCTATGCACGTGAGCGCCTGTAAGACAGACTGCCTGGCACAACACGAGTAACCTGATTAGCTAATTACCAAACAGTAATAATTATAACCCGTGCCGATATCAGAAGAGAAACGAAATAACACATGTTGAATTCACTAGATTTATAACCTTCACATGTCGTTTGAGGGTGTTGTAATAGCTTGTTGTGAAGTATCAACCGTGACAATAAAATAACAGTGCTGGTTACTTGACGAATCTCATTACAATTCACTTATACAGAGTGTTAAAAAATTCCATGTCCAAACTTGTATGAACGATCGAGGAGGCCAAACAAATATGTTTTGTTAAATAAATTATTTTGAGTCGGAAACTCATATTGAATGATTACTGCACATAAACAAGTGAAATACGAGGTGTGAGGAAATTTTTGTGTCTGACTGGCAATAAAACGATATTACCTTTTTTTTGCAGTAATTTATTATGATGATCACTGGTCAACAGCTATTTTGCGCCAGATATAAAACTAACAAATTCTTACTAATTTCGACTTCCTGAATTCAAAAATAATAATCAAAATGTTCCATGTCCAGCGCAAAAAAAAAAAAAGTTAAAATTTGTTATCAGTGTTCAGCTATCTAGAATAAATGTTCAAAGTGATCAGGTTATGTGTTTTCTGGAATTTTGAAGCTGTGATTCACTGGGAATTTGTTCCCAAACGGACTTGCAGCCGATGTTGATCTTTATTCTCAACAGCTGGAACGAGTTTATGGAGTTTTGAGAGAGAGATACCCGGCATTAGTTAAACGAAATTGAGTTCTCTTGCAACAGGACAGTAACAGACCCTACGAAACAACCACGCAATTAGGAGGAATGGAACTGTTACCACACCCGGTATATAGCCCTGATCTTACAGTATCTGATGAAAGAGTAATGGAACAGAGAAAAATTCTCTCCGGCACCGGGATTTGAACCCGGGTTTTCAGCTCTACGTGCTGATGCTTTATCCACTAAGCCACACCGGATACCCATCTGTTCCATTACTCTTTCATCGTATGATGACGCAGAATATCTGCAAGGAAATATCATAATATGTACTTCGGTACATTAAAATAATATATATTTTATTTTTATTTTATTGGGTTAATTTTTACGACGCTGTATCAACATCTAAGTTATTTAGCGTCTGAATGAAATGAAGGTGATAATGCCGGTGAAATGAGTCTGGGGTCCAGCACCGAAAGTTACCCAGCATTTGATCGTATTGGGTTGAGGGAAAACCCCGGAAAAACCTCAACCAGGTAACTTGCCCCGACCGGGATTCGAACCCGGGCCACCTGGTTTCGCGGCCAGACGCGCTGTCCGTTACTCCACAGGTGTGGGTATAATATATATATATATATAATATGCGTAAATCACTTCGTGATTTAAGACGGCGCTTATTCCGTCGGATCCCGGCCAACTAGTCACTCATAACGAGTGCACCTCAGCACATGTGTGGATTTCAGTCCTACGTTCATAGACATCTGTGACGTAGTGCAGAGGGCGGCCACTAGAGGGAACCCAAGAGTTGGAACTTAAACTGAGACTATTCTGTCCGACACCGGGATGGGTACCCGGTGTGGCTTAGTGGATAAAGCATCAGCACGTAGAGTTGAAAACCCGGGTTCAAATCCCGGTGCCGGAGAGAATTTTTCTCTGTTCCATTACTCTTTCATTGTATGATGACGCAGAATATCTGCATGAAAATATCATATGTATTTCGGTACATTAAAATAATATATATTATAGTATCTGTTTAGATCCATGATCCACTCTTCCTGCGTGGAAGAAATTTAGAATCCGTTGAAATGGGTATCACCGAATTCTTCGCATAAAAAGCTAGAAATTGGTACCGTCGTAGGATAACAAACCTTGCTGGAAGATGACTCAAGACTATAGAATCTAATAGCCTTTACTTTGAAGACTAGATTAATTTCTTGTCACAACACACTATACAACCACAGTCTACTATATACAGTCACTACTGAGATTGGAACCGATTCGAGTCTGGGAATTATTCTAGAAAGAAAAATCAATTATTTGGGTAATATTCTGTGTAGGAATTATTCGGCAGTTATGAAAACATGTATCTTTTGTATGAAAGCCGCTAATTGGAAATCGAATTGGCTGAAAGAGCTGGAAAATGAAATAAACAGATTAGGTCTAAATTGGCTATGGAGAGAACTAGGGTCTATAACAGTGGTTGCCAGACGCCACGAAATTGCGACGTAATAGAAATGCAACCCGCACACCACTATCGCAGGGAGAGGGGTGGAATGGGTATCTCCTCAGGTAATGCAGTGAATAACAGTGCAGAGACGGACTGTGACCAAAAAACGAAAGCAATATAATATTATTCTACTTATTAACTATACATACTTTTTTTCCATGTTAATTTTTATCCTATTAATCATTTTTGTATTATTAATAAAATAACAAATTTATTTCCTTATTTAACATAGAAAGAGCGTGTACTTTACATCAGCAGTAATTTTAAATTAGAAAAACGTACCAGACTGGTCACGAAGTTGTAAATTATGCTACATACTTAAAAAAAAACGTTGAAGTATTTTACTCCGATTAGGACATAGAAGCCGATATTTTTTATTGTTTATTTATTAATGAAATATTCAAATTACAGTCATACGTAGAAAAAAAACGTGGAAATATTTTACTCCGATTAAGACATAGAAGCCAATATTTTTTATTGTTTATTTATTAATGAAATATTCAAATTACACTCATACGTAGAAAAAAAAAACGTGGAAATATTTTACTCCGATTAAGACATAGAAGCCAATATTTTTTATTGTTTATTTATTAATGAAATATTCAAATTACACTCATACGTAGAAAAAAAAAAGACGTGCAAGTATTTTACTCCGATTAAGACATAGAAGCCAATATTTTTATTGTTTATTTATTAATGAAATATTCAAATTACACTCATACGTAGAAAAAAACGTTGAAGTATTTTACTCCGATTAAGACGTAGAAGCCGATATTTTTATTGTTTATTTATTAATGAAATATTCAAATTACACTCATACGTGGAAAAAAAAACTTCGAAGTATTTTACCCCGATTAAAACATAGAAGCGAATACATTTTATTGTGTATTTATTAATGAAATATTCAAATTACACTACATACGTCGAAAAAAACGTTCAAGTATTTTACTCCGATTAAACCATAGAAGCCGATACTTTTTATTGTTTATTTATTAATGAAATATTCAAATTACACTCATACGTAGAAAAAAAACGTGGAAGTATTTTACCCCGATTAAGACATAGAAGCCGATATTTTTTATTGTTTATTTATTAATGAAATATTCAAATTACACTACATACGTAGAAAAAAAACGTGGAAGTATTTTACACCGATTAAAACATAGAAACCAATACTTTTTATTGTTTTTTATTAATGAAACATACAAATTACACTACATACGTCGAAAAAAACGTTCAAGAATTTTACTCCGATTAAAACATAGAAGCCGATACTTTTTATTGTTTATTTATTAATGAAATATTCAAATTACACTACATACATAGAAAAAAAACGTGGAAGTATTTTACACCGATTAAAACATAGAAACCAATACTTTTTATTGTTTATTTATTAATGAAATATTCAAATTACACTACATACGTAGAAAAAAAACGTGGAAGTATTTTACCCCAATTAAGACATATAAGCCGTTACTTTTTATTGTTCGTTTATTATTCAAGTTACAGGTAAGGGCGTGGTAGTCTTCATAACAAGAAAAATAATGACAACGTACATTGTTCTTTTATACAGGGACATCATTTTATTTTTACTTCAATTTTTATTGTACCTGAGTTTTTGAATGTACTTCACTCCCACCCTTTCTACTAATGAAATTCAACCGTTCTCCACACAGATCCAAGACCGCATATACAGTCATAGTAGCCTTACGGTCATAGTAAACAGTACGTTCCAAAAATATGTTCGCATTTTCCAGTGACGAAAGAGCTTTCAATATTGCATCATTTTCGCACAGGTACTGTCGTCCATTTGCCTACGTCGCATTCCGGTTTTCCCCACCTGCTTCTATTCGCCTCTCTGTAAAGTCTAGTGGCTGGGCTGTCTTAGCTCTTTTCTGAGAACATTAATTTCTGTTAGGAATTGGACGTCTACGTAATATTATACAACTGTTTAAAATAACTTAAATGAAAGGGCCTCGCTAAGTAATTAACTGTCACGTGATTTCCTCCCTTTCTACGACCCTGCGACATAACAACTTGGACGGACAGTAGATAGCATGTCTGAGTAATTTTATCTTTTCGGATCGAGCAGAAGTGAAGATTGGATTTACAGTACGTAAGGAACTCTTTTATAGAGTAGGTACAGAATTATTTCAACATGAGTTACTAGTACGAAGGACGAAACTGGTAATTGAAATTACACACATTCGAACTGAAGCCTGTATCGAAATGAACGGCTACCATTTTTAAATTGTGTTTAAATATCCATATTATGATTATTTTTCAATTGAACTTCATTCTCTATAATGTATGCTAATGTTTTGTAGACAGTATAATGTACACTGCATAATTAATACGTCCGCATGGAAAGCTCAGTTCGTGAGTAAAAACACTCATTGTTAATACTGTACTGTATTTTGATTAAATAAAAACCTAATGAAAATTATCAAACTCAAAAGCGTGATATTTCCTAGTTTACGTAAATGGATGAACTACTTTTCTTCTCTCCTATACCTAGTAAAGTGATTTGTTTGTATATTACGCCAGTATCATCGAACTCCAGTCGTGGAAGGGGGGGGTATCAACCGTTGATCCAAAGGTATAGCCAGGTTAATATTAGATATGTTAGTAAAAATAAAATGATGTCCCTGTACTTCATTTAAAATGTTACAACAAATTAAGTATCTCATATTTTTGCCATCTGCACAAAATAGATACTTTTCCTTCCATGCTCCTTAAAATTAAGATTTTACTTACTATCTGTTTTGGAAAAGACATTGAAACATATTATCCTACACACTTGTAACATTACATGCGTACGTCCGCTACTGATAAATGTCTTTACTTATATCGAAGTGATGGCTGTAAACAGAGGGAGGGGGCATGATGTCATGGTTACGCTTGAGTGGAGACAGGAGCATGGGTCGCTACACAGCTTTTGGCGATCACTGATCTATAAACACGAAAAGTATTGGAAGAATAGTAAAAGAGAGGGCAAACGAAATTTCAAGACAAGATACTTTTAGTAATATTAAAGACCTAGGATCACTAAAATACTATAGGGAGGTGAAGCAGTTTTGGGAACAGGAAGAATATGTTAGACTAAATTCAAGGGAAGAGAGAACGGGAATGGCATGGTGGAGATTAGGTATCTGGAGACTCAAGAATGGGAGAGGGAACGTAGAGAAGGATAAATGTCCTTTGTGTGGACTAGCTGAAGCTGCGTTAAAGTGTCAGGCAACGAATGATTTGAGAAACAGTTGGGTGGATAAAAAATTTCTACAAATAAACGCTATAGTAGCTTATAAAAAATGAATGGTCACCTAAACGCCAGCAATCTGCATAAATTAGGAAAATTTCTGTTTAGAGTTAAAATTAGATGGGAAGAGAAAGTCAAAGCTCTAACGCAGATGGAATTATAAATGTTGAGTAGTTACACAATAAGAAACTACAAAGAGTAGTCAATGAAGTAATAGAATAATTCTTAAAAGAGTAGAAGTTTTAAATAAAAGAGGTATACTTATTAGTTGATTATTATTATTATTAATTTTATCATTATTATTATTTTTATTATTAGCAGTATTATTATTGTAAACAGAGGATACTTATAAGTTCAAATGTATTAATTTTTTTTGTTATATTTGTATAGAGAGTGATGGCGGATTAAGATCTGGAATACATCTAATCCGCCATGACGTGAACAATGATTGATGAAATAAATAAATAAGTAAATAAAATATACAGTCGCGAACCTTGGGGTGATTTTTTGCATTTCTCACGATAGTTGCTAGCCGCTTGGAGCGCTGTGAGTACTAGGAACAATAGACTGTGTCACAGCCATCGTGATCTAATACAGGCCGTAAGGCAAACCATGTGACTCGCTTAACCCGATCACGAAGGGCGGCGTTTCTACCATATAAATTAATTGGAATGCACAAAGAGTAACATATATTTCTCTAAAATGTAGTGTAATTGCATTAATAAAATTTAAAACTATGATTAGGAGACACTTCAGACATAGTTCACTTGCGAGTTAAGGTGCAATATTATTTTTGATGTGAAAATTACGTTGTTCGTATGTGTAATACCTGCCTTTATTTCGATTAAATATTGCGAAATTCTTGTACATTCTTTTATGCACGATTCAATAATTTTCAGTTGCATCGCACGGATATTTAGATATGTTGAAATTATAGGTTATGCTTATGCCCATTTCTGTTTAATTTTAGTGGTCTCCAATGCCCTGCCACTACGTATGTATGTTATGTCATATGGAAAATATAGGTTATGTTTACTATATTTAACTTATATTCCCATATATAGCAATTATACATTATAATTAAACATAATGTTATGTATGACACCCGTCACATTCTATTTGTCTGTATTTTAATACTGCAATTGAGTACTGAATTATTGTATTTATCTACTACCTAAGAGGCGAAGTAACACAATCGTACGTACACTAATTTCATAGGCGGGGTATGGTAAATTTTCTGTCTACAATTAGGCCTAAGGAAGGTAGATGTGCTGAATTAAAATCACAATATAAATTCGTTTTTATTGAACCTCAAAATAGCTTCCATTCTAAACTTGAAATGTAGATACGAACAGACTATGTTAAAGCGTAACTTGCCGTATTTCGCTTTGTTGTGAAAAGTTGTGTAAACTGTGAAATGTTCGTTATCGGTTGTAATAACTGTAAATGGCTAAAATACAATAATTTGAATAATAATATGGGACAAGGAGACGTTTGTGGTGCTATAAATATTGTAAGAAAAAAGAGGTCAGAGTTATCCTTCTTCCGAAAAATCCAGGAAGGTGAGTTTATAAAATATAATATTGTGACAGCGACGTGAGATTCGAACTCACGACCAGCGTCCCGCAAGAAAGCAGATCGCGCGGGGACGGCGCGTTGCGGAGAGAAGTAAGGGGAAAGGGCCTACGCGGCGAGAGAGTGGAGAGAGAGTGCGCGCGCATCTGGTGCTGGTAGAGAGGAGAGGGCTCTGGATTTTTCTGGAGTGCCATCTCTAGAGACGCGTGGAACTTTCGAGGCTACGTCGCTGTGGTTATAAATTACGGACGCGAAGGAACGACAGTAGTTTTCAGTTGATTAGTCAGCCAGTCAGTGACTAAGCCAGAGCAAGCAAGCTAGTCTTGTGTACCGGAGTTCGACTCGAGTGTGCGTCCGCAACTGTGTCAGCATCCGAAGGCCTGAGTTCGAGTGCAGTGGACCGCAGTTGGAGAGGCCTGAGTTCGAGTGCAGTGGACCGAGTTGGAGGGACCTGAGTTCGAGTACAGTGAACTGTCTCTGGAGGTCTGTGGTTCGAGATACTGTGAACTCGAGTGACTGAGCTAGAAGAACTGAGAACTGACAGTTCTGATTTGTAAATAGTGCTTTGTAAATATTAGTTAAGATTAACAGTTCATTGTTGTTCGTAATAGTCCAAGTAAATTGTCATTGTCGTCAGTGAGTGCACTAACGAATACTGTGTTGAGTGAAAATCCTATTGTTGACGAGAGCGTTTAAGGTGAATTGTAGAAAGGAATTATTGTTGTGGCGAATAAATTACATTGTTGTTACAAAATAAATTTACAATATATATACTTTATGAAAATAATATATAAACCTTATGTATTTCATATTTGAATAGTGGAAGGAAGGTGTTAATTCTTTCAAAAGAATACGATATCGAAAGTACAATACATATTATCGTCTGCTGGGGAAAGGATCTGTGATGAGGCGATAGTAGCGATCCTGGTGATTAGCAACTATCTATGGATGCATATTTCAACTGTCTATGTTTGCATATTTAGTAAGTATTGAGCTTCGTGACTGTATATACTAGACTGTGCTAGAACTAAATACTGATGTTTAAATCACTTTGTTATTGCTAGACAGTGAAAAATAAGGACTGGCACTTGGCAATGGAAAGTAAAGTGTTTCCAAGGCGACGTCACAGATTTACAACTCCCTGACTGACTCTGTGTTGACCATCGACCGTCCACGAACCATTTTAGAAAATAAATGACATAAGAAACTCCGTACAAAAACAATCTTCAATTTCTTGTTTAGTAAACTCAACAGCAATCTTTCACAAGTTTCCTTGTATTGAAGTGGTAGATGTGTAGTGAATTCTGCCGCTCCCTGTAGTGTGGAGTAAGGAAGTTCTTCAGTAACATTTATACTTTCGTTCTAACCCTGACGTTTTGCAAGAAACCGATATCGTTCCCAATGACATCTCTCTCTTTAGTACCACACAACCTTTCAGTTATTAGATAAAGTAAGCATTCTGCACACGTCATTTGTTGCATTCTTCTCCGTCGTCGCCATGGTTACCATAATATCGCAATTTACAATCACATGGTTCATTAAGTGTGCTTATCCCTCACGACCTAGCGTGGTCCTCATAACATGTTTGCCAACGATCACATTACGCCGGATTTATGTCTAGTCTTCAACACAAATTAAGTTAACAACTAAGACGCGTTTAACTTCTAATCTGCAGTTAATTGGCCTACGTAGCAAAAGAGGGAGATGAACATGTTCAAGTAAAACGTCACTAGATCGATGGTAATTATCACCACAATATCACCATTACCACAAAAATTTCTATAAAAATTATCATCTCAAATAATCTTCACCATCAAACATCAATATCTTCAAAATTGTCATCATCTCTATTATCATCATCACAAATCACTATCACCAAAATTATCATCCCCATTATCACCATCATCACATATCCATATCATCAAAATTATCAATTTTATTATCACCACCATTACAGATCAATATCACCCAAATTATCATCTCTATGATGACCACCATCATATATCAGTATCATCAAAATTATCATCATCATTATCTCCACCATCACATATCAATATCATCAAAATTATAATCATCTTTATCATCACTATCATCAAATACCAATATCATGAAAATTATCATCTCAATTATCACCACCATCACATATCCATATCATCAAAATTATCATCAACTTTATTATCACCACCATCACAGTTCAATAACACCGAAATTATAATCTCTATGATGGCCACCATCATATATCAATTTCATTAAAATTAAAATCATCGTCATTATCTCCACCATCGCATATCAATATCATCAAAATTATCACCATCTTTATCATCACTATCATCAAATATCAATATCATGAAAATTATCATCTCAATTATCATCACCATCACATATCCATATCATCAACTTTATTATCAACACCATCACAGTTCAATATCACCAAAATTATCATCTCTATGATGGCCACCATCATATATCAATTTCATCAAAATTACCATCATCTCCATTATCTCCACCATCACAGATCAATATCATAAAAATTATCACCGTCTCTTTTATCGCCATCATCACACATCAATATCATGACAATTATCATCTCCATTATCAACTCCATCACACCAATATTATCAAAATTATCACCATCTTTATTATCACGTACACCACATACCAATTTCAACAAAATTATAATCACCTTCAACATTACCATCATCACATATCCATTTCATGAAAATTATAATCTCCATTATCTCCACCACCACATATCAATATCACCAAAATAATAATCTCTTTTATCAATATTATCACATATCAATATAATAACAATTATCACCTACATTATCACCACAATCACATATCAATATCATCAAAATTATCACCACCATCACAAATCAATGTCATCAGAATTATCATTGTTTCCACTATCATCACATATCAATATAAAATTATCATTTCCATTATCATCATTACTACATGTAATCAAAATTATCAACGTAATCTTCATTATCGTCAGCATCACATATCAGTATCATCGAAATAATAGTCTCTTTTATCAATATTATCACATATCAATATGACAATTATCATCTACATTATCACCACTATCACACATCAATATCATCAAAATTATCACCACCATCACAAATCAATGTCATCATAATTATCATTGTTTCCATTATCATCACATATCAATGAAATTATGGTTCCCATTATCATCACCAGTATATGTAATCAAAATTATCAACGTAATCTTTATTATCATTAGCATCACATATCAGTATCATCAAAATTATCATCACTATCGCACATGAATATCATCAAAATTATTATCGTAATCTCTATTATCATTAACACTATCACCACATCATTATCATCGTCACCTCCATTATTACAATGACTACATCATTATCAAGATTATTATCCAAATTAAGCTTTCAGGAATAACTCCCTGTAAAGTTAATTTGAATAATTTCGAGGGAAAAATTGTTCCGGGGCCGGGTATCGAACCCGGGACCTTTGGTTAAACGTACCAACGCTCTCCCACTGAGCTACCCGGGAACTCTACCCGACACCGATCCAATTTTTCCCTCTATATTCACAGACCTCAAAGTGGGCTGACAACCGTCAAGCAACTAACATTTGAGTGCACACTAACTCTGTGTGACTTAAATTGTGGTTTTCTGTTACGTACAGTGACGTGTATTATGCAAATTAAGCTTTCAGGAATAACTCCCTGTAAAGTTAATTTGAATAATTTCGAGGGAAAAATTGTTCCGGGGCCGGGTATCGAACCCGGGACCTTTGGTTAAACGGACCAACGCTCTCCCACTGAGCTACCCGGGAACTCTACCCGACATCGAAATTATTCAAATTATTCAAGATTATTATCGTTATCACCACATTATTATCAAAATTATCATCGCCACTTCCATTATCACTACACCACATCGTTATTAAAATTATCATCTCCATTTCACCACTACATTACCACAAAACTTATCATCCCCATTACCATCATCTCCATCACATCATTATCATGGTCATATCAATTATCATTACCATCACATAATCAAAATCAACACTACTATCATTAATACCAATAAGACCACCATAATCTTTCACGAAATTTAGATCAGTTGGTCTGTTTCGACAAATAAAAAGGAAAGAAAGTAGTATTTTCTTACCAAGTCATGCACTCAACAAAATGTGTCAGGAAATAGTGTCCTAATTAAAGAGAGTAATGATAGAAAGTGTTAACAGGTAAATTGTCCACGGAGAGCCTTCCATTTACCTCTATTGTATAGATAGCCATAATAAGAGTATTAACTATTACACTAGGAGCTCCATTTTGTTACTGCCTACAATTATTGAGTACGGTTTGCAAGCCAATCGCTTAAAACTACGTAAATGTACTTATTAAAATGTTAATCATTAATTACAACCTAACAGTGTCTCTTCCACTCAGCACGTTTTAACAAAATTACTGTTGCAATTACATAGATAAACAGCACTACATTAGTAATATACGTTACAAGAGCGGTATGTTGACGTTTTCATGGTCGAGGAAAAGATTGGAAAAGCGAAACGTAGTTGAGCTTTTTTAATTTCCGAGAACATGAAAACAAACATACCGCTCGTGTATGTACATTATTTTGTGCGAAGATCGTTTATCACATACCTGAAAGACGAATTTCTAATTAGTTGCAATGAAATCTCCATGTCGGTTTCTGTTTAATGACGCCAACTTCGCAACACCAAAATATCTTTCTTTAACATTGTTGCTGTAAAATGTTTTCTGTGTTTACTATACTCCAGCAGGCCTTGACATACGTCTGTCTTTTTTTTCCCCCAGTCTATAAATGCGAACTTAAAACATACGGTAAAGTTATGTAATGATTTATTTTTCATTTTGATATTTTAATAATATTATTTATATAACATATTGCAGTAATAACATCGGCATCTGGAATCTCGTTGATTTTTTCATGGCTTCCTTAATGTTACTTGTATCAGGAATGCAATAAGTTTCGTGGAGTAGTAGACTTTACTTAATTTTTGCAAATATTTAAAAACAATAATTAACATTGCAATTTAGGTGAAATTGCAGTGGTAAGTTTCCAATTTATAATTATTACTATGTTAAACGTGTCTAAAAATAATATTTTAAAAGCCTAAAGCAGTAAAATGAATGTCGCGCTTGAGCGGTAAGAATAGGGAAATTGTTATGTGTGTTACGTTGGGAATACTGAATGTGGCATTTCACACTTACCGCGTATTGGTTCTGTGCGGAAAACAAGCAAATACGCACGATCTCTCACAAAAGTTATTACTGTGTCACGATTATGTGTGTTTTTTTAGTAGGTTATTTTACGACGCTGTATCAACATCTCAGGTTATTTAACGTCTGAATGAAATGAAGGTGATAATGCCGGTGAAATGAGTCCGGGGTCCAGCACCGAAAGTTACCCAGCATTTCCTCATATTGGGTTGGGGGAAAACCCCGGAAAAAACCTCAACCAGGTAACTTGCCCCGACCGGGATTCGAACCCGGGCCACATGGTTTCGCGGCCAGACGCGCTAGCCGTTACTCCAGAGGTGTGGACGACTATGTGTTCTCTATATTTTTTGTTACAACAAAGTGAATTATTACTCTAAAATAAGTATTTAAAAATATATAGGCCTACATAATGTTAAAAAATAATATGGAATATAACACATAACTTCCTAAATTTTAATTTAAGAAGAGAAAAAAAACTTTCTAGAAAAGCTATTGGAGATTAAGCATACAAGATGATATCAGTGTTCGAAAAAAAGTAACTCAGGTATATAGGGTGTGGCAGTAAATTCATTTTTTTAAATAGCACCATACCTATATTAAAATTTACATATTCCGAATCTCCATTAAATTTTACGTGTCAATGTATAGAAATTTTACAAATTCACCCGTTCCATGTTTTTTGATTATTTACTAAACTTTTTCCGTGGACTTCGAACTTGAGACAAAAAAGTATCGATCTTGTTATGTAAAAAGAGTCCAAGTGATTTTTCTAAAAAAAAAATAAGTATACTAAAAACTAGGAATAAAAAGAGAGATTACTTGAAGGAAAAACTAGTTCGATTAATTTATCAAACTTACAGCAGAGTCCATATAGGTCAGTTTCTATCTGATGGGTTTCCAATTCACTGCGGGCTAAAGCAAGGAGATGCACTATCACCTTTACTTTTTAACTTCGCTCTAGAATATGCCATTAGGAAAGTTCAGGATAACAGGCAGAGTTTGGAATTGAACGGGTTACATCAGCTGCTTGTCTATGCGGATGACGTGAATATGTTAGGAGAAAATACTCAAACGATTAGGGAAAACGCGGAAATTTTACTTGAAGCAAGTAAAGAGATAGGTTTGGAAGTAAATCCCGAAAAGACTAAGTATATGATTATGTCTCGTGACCAGAATATTGTACGAAACGAAACTATAAAAGTTGGAGATTTATCCTTCGAAGAGGTGGAAAAATTCAAATATCTTGGAGCAACAGTAACAAATATAAATGACACTCGGGAGGAAATTAAACGCAGAATAAATATGGGAAATGCCTGTTATTATTCGGTTGAGAAACTTTTGTCATCTAGTCTGCTGTCAAAAAATCTGAAAGTTAGAATTTATAAAACAGTTATATTACCGGTTGTTCTGTATGGCTGTGAAACTTGGACTCTCACTTTGACAGAGGAACAGAGATTGAGGGTTTTTGAGAATAAGGTTCTTAGGAAAATATTTGGGGCTAAGCGGGATGAAGTTACAGGAGAATGGAGAAAGTTACACAACACAGAACTGCATGCATTGTATCCTTCACCTGACATAATTAGGAACATTAAATCCAGACGCTTGAGGTGGGCAGGGCATGTAGAACGTATGGGCGAATCCAGAAATAAATATAGAGTGTTAGTTGGGAGGCCAGAGGGGAAAAGACCTTTGGGGAGGCCGAGACGTAGATGGGAGGATAATATTAAAATGGATTTGAGGGAGGTGGGATATGATGGTAAGGACTGGATTAATCTTGCTCAGGATAGGGATCAATGGCGGGCTTATGTGATGGCGGCAATGAACCTCCGGGTTCCTTAAAAGCCAGTAAGTAAGTAAGTAAGTATACTAAAAACTATTAGTAAACTTTAAAATCTGAAAGGCGTCATCGTTGCAACTAAGAATAATCGTTATTTTGTATTAATGTAAGTCTGATAGCTCAATGGTTCATTTCCAATAAAGAGAGACGTTCGGGTAAGATAAGTTTCTTGCCCGTACTGTCCCCTTTTTACAAAAGAGGGGCGATATGTAAAATCATGTTGCCTAGGCCATAAAACTAAACAAAACATTATTAGTAACCAAACTTGAAATGAGAAATATTCACAGACAAACAATGTCCCAGTCTATCATGGAAAAGGTCCATTGCAGAGATGAGACGAAACAGTTCAGTCATGTAACTAAGAAAGACCAGTCGTGAATTTGAGAAACCCTACATATAAAATTCAGAAATTTTTCCAGAAAATACTAAAGAAAAAAATTAAAGCTCATGTATCGATATATCAAACACTAGAATTCATTATTATGCTTTAATAAAAATAGTCATTTCAAAATATCATTACCACACATACTTTTATCAAAATTATCATCTCAAATAATCTGCACCATCACATATCAATATCATCAAAATTGTCATCATCTCTATTATCATCATCATCATTACAAATCACTATCACCAAAATTATCATCCCCATTATCACCACCATCACATATCAATATCAAAAAAAATTATCATCATCTTTATTATCACCATTATCACATATTAATATCATAAAAATTATCATCTCAATTATCATCAACATCACATATCAAATTCATTAAAATTATCAACTTTATTATCACCACCATCACAGATCAATATCACCAAAATTATCATCTCTATGATGGCCACCGTCATATATTAATTTCATCAAAATTATCATCTCCATTATCTCCACCATAAATATAAAAATATCAATATCATAGAAATTATCACCGTCTGTTTTATTACCATCATCACATATCAACTCCATCACATCAATATCATCAAATTTATCATCTTTATTATCACGTACATCACATATCAATATCAACAACGCTTTTGGGGATAATCAGTTTCTTGAGCATCCTGAAGAATTTACTCAAATGGACGTGTGGCGTTTCTGCAATTCACGATTCATTTTGAAAACATGTGTAGATAGCTGTTCATTCGTGACTTCTATCGGGGATGAAATAAAAAAAAAATTCTGCAGACCTGATTTCGACTAATTCGCAATACTGTGTTAATTTCAATACACTGCTTGAAACCAACTCTTCGTATAAATATAACAACACTTGGGCCTAACACACGTGTGACATTGCCTTAAATATCGATTGTGGAAACATGTGGTCTATTGTTTCACTCACTACTATCTTTATGTAAGGAGAGAGTGATATAATGAAAATCCAAATAATTACTCTTCCTAAGAAACGATCTTGGTGGAGATAGGTTTGGAAGTAAATCTCGAAAAAAAAAAAGTACATGATTATGTGTCGTGACAAGAACATAGCACGAAACACTAATCCCAAATTACTAACGGCAATATTCAATTATTATTATTAGTAATAATCTCTAATTGATTTTTATTAATGGTAACTAACGGCAATATTCAATTATTATTATTAGTAATAATCTCTAATTGATTTTTATTAATGGTAACCCAAATTGTTAAAGGCAATATCAATTATTATTATTAGTAACAATCTCTAATTGATTTTTATTAATGGTAACCCCAAATTGTTAAAGGCAATATTCAATTATTATTAATAACAATCTCTAATTGATTTTTATTAATGGTAACCCCAAATTAACGGCAATATTCAATTAACAATCTCTAATTGATTTTTATTAATGGTAACCCAAATAACGGTAACATTATAATAACAATCTCTAATTGGTTTTTATTAATGGTAACCCCAAATTATTAAAGGCAATATTCAATTATTATTAATAACAATCTCTAATTGATTTTTATTAATGGTAACCCCAAATTATTAACGGCAATATTCAATTATTATTAATAACAATCTCTAATTGGTTTTTATTAATGGTAACCCCAAATTACTAACGGCAATATTCAATTATTATTAATAACAATCTCTAATTAACCCAAATCTAACGGCAATATTCAAATGGTTTTATTTTTAAAATTACTAATTACTAACGGCAATATTCAATTATTATTAATAACAATCTCTAATTGGTTTTTATTAATGGTAACCCCAAATTACTAACGGCAATATTCAATTATTATTAATAACAATCTGTAATAGGTTTTTATTAATGGTAACCCCAAATTACTAACGGCAATATTCAATTATTATTAATAACAATCTGTAATAGGTTTTTATTAATGGTAACCCCAAATTACTAACGGCAATATTCAATTATTATTAATAACAATCTCTAATAGGTTTTTATTAATGGTAACCCCAAATTACTAACGGCAATATTCAATTATTATTAATAACAATCTCTAATTGGTTTTTATTAATGGTAACCCCAAATTACTAACGGCAATATTCAATTATTATTAATAACAATCTGTAATAGGTTTTTATTAATGGTAACCCCAAATTACTAACGGCAATATTCAATTATTATTTAACAATCTCTAATAGGTTTTTATTAATGGTAACCCCAAATTACTAACGGCAATATTCAATATTACTCTAATTGATTTTTAATAACAATCTAATTTTTATTAATGGTAACCCCAAATTACTAACGGCAATATTCAATTATTATTAATAACAATCTCTAATAGGTTTTTATTAATGGTAACCCCAAATTACTAACGGCAATCAATTATTATTAATAACAATCTCTAATTAGGATTTTATTAATGGTAACAATTATTAACGGCAATATTCAATTATTATTAATAACAATCTCTAATTGGTTTTTATTAATGGTAACCAAATTATTAACGGCAATATTCAATTATTATTAATAACAATCTCTAATTGGTTTTTATTAATGGTAACCCCAAATTACTAACGGCAATATTCAATTATTATTAATAACAATCTCTAATAGGTTTTTATTAACCCCAAATTACTAACGGCAATATTCAATTATTATTAACTCTAATTGGTTTTTATTAATGGCAAATTATAACGGCAATATTCAATTATTATTAATAATCTGTAATAGGTTTTTATTAATGGTACCCCAAATTATTAATTAATAATAACAATCTGTAATAGGTTATTACCAAATTACTAATGGCAATATTCAATTAATTAGTAACAATCTCTAATTAGTTTTAATTAATGGTAACCCCAAATTATTAAAACAGCAATATTCAATTATTATTGATGACAATCTCTAATGATTTTTATTAATGGTAACCCCAAATTATTAAAGGCAATATCCAATTGTTAATAACAATCTCTCATTAATTATTAATAGCAACCCAAATTATTAACGGCAATATCCATTTACTAATAACATTATCTAATTGATTAGTAATGGTGACCCCAACTTATTAATAACATTCTCCAATTGATTATTAATGGTAACCCCATATTATTAACGGAAATATCCAATTATTAATGAAAATGTTTAATTGCTTATTAATGGTAACCCTAAATTATTAACGACAATAACCATTATTAACAACAACCTCTAATTTGTTATTAATAGTAAACACAAAATATTAAAGGGCAATATACAATTATTGATAACAAATCTCTAATTGATTTGCAATGGTAACCCCAAAATATTAACGGCAATACTCAATTCTTGATAACAATTTCTAATTGATTATTAATGGTACCCGCAAATAACTAACGGCAATATTCAATTATTAATAACATTCTCGAATTGATTATTATTAATGGTAATCCCAAATTACTAACGGCAATTGTTAATAACAATCTCTAATAATTATTAATGGCAACAACAAATTAATTAACAGCAATATTCATTTACTAATAATATATAATTGATTAGTAATGATAACCTCAATTTATTAACGGCAATATCCAATTGCTAATAACAATCTCTAATTTATTATTGATGATAACCTCAATTTATTAACGGCAATATCCAATTGCTAATAACAATCTCTAATTTATTATTGATGATAACCTCAAATTATTAACGGCAATATCCAATTGCTAATAACAATATCTAATTTATTATTGATGATAACCTCAAATTATTAACGGCAATATCCAATTGCTAATAACAATCTCTAATTTATTATTAATGATAACCTCAAATTATTAACGGCAATATCCAATTGCTAATAACAATCTCTAATTTATTATTGATGATAACCTCAAATTATTAACGGCAATATCCAATTGCTAATAACAATCTCTAATTTATTATTAATGATAACCTCAAATTATTAACGGCAATATCCAATTGCTAATAACAATCTCTAATTTATTATTGATGATAACCTCAATTTATTAACGGCAATATCTAATTGCTAATAACAATCTCTAATTTAGTATTGATGATAACCTCAATTTATTAACGGCAATATCCAATTGCTAATAACAATCTCTAATTTATTATTGATGATAACCTCAATTTATTAACGGCAATATCTAATTGCTAATAACAATCTCTAATTTATTATTGATGATAACCTCAATTTATTAACGGCAATATCCAATTGCTAATAACAATCTCTAACTTATTATTGATGATAACCTCAATTTATTAACGGCAATATCCAATTGCTAATAACAATCTCTAATTTATTATTGATGATAGCCCCAAATTGAGGATCGTTTTTGCAAAACTTGCCAACTGCAAAATTTGCAAAATTGAGATTTCGGTGGATTCGTTAACATAAAGCAGGCCTCTACACGATGTTAAAGTTATCTTAGTAAAATTGAATTATTTCTCTTCATTATAGTGTGTCAAAGTGTGATGGTTGCACGTATAACCTATTTGTCTTCATTCAGTTTTTTGCCTCTCCTGTAAAATTTAGTTTTTTTTTTTTTAGTTAGCAAGTTTTGCAAAAACGGTCCTCTATTATTAACGGCATTATCCAATTGTTAATAGCAATCTTTAAAAAGGACTTAATATTCAGTAAATTCTTGGGAAACAAAATTGGTAATCGAAATAAGATCTGAATTGTGGTTTTCAGTATCACTACTACTACTATATTGCACAACTTGACTTGTAAAAGTAATAAATATCGAAATCAATTTTTCGCATACAGACAAATAATGTTTCTGAAGTCAGTACAATGCAATGCAAAAGCAAGACTGCATGTTGAGGAGTTACTGAAGCATGTTCCATATTTGCTGTACCCTATAACACACCGACGACTTGACGACCTCATTTCTTAAACTGGGAAATAATTTATAAGAATTATACAGCCGAGATAATAAAACCATTCACTATTCGACAGGAATTCGTTCCCCTGTGACCTGCACGGTAAGTATATATACCGGGGGAAGGATCCCAGTCGTCCTCGTCACTCAACAGTTGTCGATCCACACAACAGCTCAGACACCATGCAAACCCTCCAGGTAAGTTGCAGTAACAGCAGACCTTTAACTCGAAAATACAGTTGTTGCATCACTTCTAAAATTGCAAGTAAAAGTCACAATGCTCTTGAAAAAATTGTTTTTGAGATCTTCAAGAAAATATACATTTTAATCATTTCTGGTATCGAAAAAAATGGTTTTGGACACACTGTATATTTACAGAGATTCCTACTACACTTTTGGACGAATTTTGTTCACATTAAGTATCTACGAGTCACTTTATCAAGGAATGATACATTTTGGGACGTAGAGCGTTTTGCAGAGCTGTTCGTGTAAAAGGCAGTGTTTATCTTTTACCTCATTTCTGCCGAGAAGAAGCTTTTCCTAGCGTTGTTGGCAAGTGCTGCTGAATTTACTGCGGTATTGCAATTATTTATAGAAAAAAAGTCGATTTCCTACTCACTGAACAAAAGTAACGTGAAATGGAAATGGACCCACCTATTACAAGTTTTACAATAATTCAGTTTCTTTATCATGTTGTGAATGATATTACTGTTTATAGTTTATTTTCTTGAACTATTATTCAAAAGACGTACATAAATGAAATCATTTAATATGCATATAAGATGAACTTTCTTAACAATTCAGTTCCTTTATCATGTTGTGAATGATATTATCGTTTATGGTTTATTTTCTTGAACTATTATTCAAAAGACATACATAAATAAAATCATTTAATATGCACCAAATAAGAAGATGAATTTTCGTAACAATTCAGTTCCTTTATCATGTTGTGAATGATATTACTGTTTATAGTATATTTTCTTGAACTATTATTCAAAAGACATACATAAATGAAATCATTTAATATGCACCAAATAAGAAGATGAATTTTCGTAACAATTCAGTTCCTTTATCATGTTGTGAATGATATTACTGTTTATAGTTTATTTTCTTGAACTATTATTCAAAAGACATACATAAATGAAATCATTTAATATGCACCAAATAAGAAGATGAACTTTCGTAACAATTCAGTTCCTTTATCACGTTGTGAATGATATTACTGTTTATAGTTTATTTTCTTGAACTATTATTCAAAAGACATACATAAATGAAATCATTTAATATGCACCAAATAAGAAGATGACCTTTCGTAACAATTCAGTTCCTTTATCATGTTGTGAATGATATTACTGTTTATAGTTTATTTTCTTGAACTATTATTCAAAAGACATACATAAATGAAATCATTTAATATGCACCAAATAAGAAGATGAACTTTCCTAACAATTCAGTTCCTTTATCACGTTGTGAATGATATTACTGTTTATAGTTTATTTTCTTGAACTATTATTCAAAAGACATACATAAATGAAATCATTTAATATGCACCAAATAAGAAGATGAACTTTCCTAACAATTCAGTTCCTTTATCACGTTGTGAATGATATTACTGTTTATAGTTTATTTTCTTGAACTATTATTCAAAAGACATACATAAATGAAATCATTTAATATGCACCAAATAAGAAGATGAACTTTCTTAACAATTCAGTTCCTTTATCATGTTTTGAACGATATTACTGTGTATAGTTTATTTTCTTGAATTATTATTCAAAAGACATGCATAAATGAGATCATTTAATATGCACAAAATAAGATGAACTTTCGTAACAATTCAGTTCCTTTATCATGTTGTGTATGATATACTATTATTATTTTACTGAAATATTATTGAAAAGATATACTTAAGTGAAATCTTTTACTATGCACCAACTAAGATGAAGTTTCATTTCCTGTATTCGACATTAACATTATTCTCTATGTTCTCGAAAATAAGGAATTTCAGTTTATGTAAGAAATTATGCTGTTGAAGTAGATATATGTAATCATTCTTGGCTAGCCAGAACAAAATCCTCTGATTGAGGTTCAGGCTGATATGTACATCTATTATCAGGCAGTACATCTCACTTGACGATGTGTGTCAGAGGAAGAACAAGTTTGTATGCATCTGAAGTCTGACTAGTGTAATATGTAGCTAGTCGGTGATGTATGCAATGGAGGGGAAAGGAACTGGCAACCCTACCCCATTGTCTCCTGGCTTACTTGCCTCACAAGTGGTGCCTTCGTGGTATCACTTGTGAGGTTCAGACCTGTTTTCGGACAGTTAACTAAACAAAAAGCCTGAACAACTAATTGAGATCCTCGATTGTAACATGAAAATTTGGAAAAATTCGGGTAATTAAATCTGAAATATAGTGATTGACAATTATCGAGAAGACTGTTTCATGGATAATTTATTTTTCAGATTGTCGTAGCCTTTTCTGCAGTTCTGCTTCTCCAGAGCGCCGTGGACTGTAGGCGCATCGTGTACCACAGTGAACAGGTAGTAGAAGGCGGAGGTTACAGCGATGGAGGAAGTTACAGTTCAGGAGGTGGCGGCTACAGTTCAGGAGGAGGTGGCAGCTACAGTTCAGGAGGTGGCAGCTACGGTTCAGGAGGTCGCGGCTACGGTTCAGGAGGAGGTGGCAGCTACGGTTCAGGAGGAGGTTCCGATGGATATTTGGATGGCAGCAGCGGAGGTGGCGCCAGTGCTAGTTTAGGAGCAGGCCTAGGTGGTGCTAACGCTGGTATCGGCGCTAATGTGGGAGGAGGTAGCGGATTAGGAGCCAGTGCTAACGCCGGTCTTGGAGGTAACGCTGGTTTCGATGGTAACACTGGCGCAGGTTTCGGAGGCAATGCTGGACTAGGAGGTAACGCTGGCATAGGAGCCAATGCTGGTATAGGAGGTAATGCTGGTATAGGAGCTAATGCTGGTATAGGAGCTAATGCTGGTCTAGGGGGCAATGCTGGCCTAGGAGGCAACGCTGGCATAGGAGCTAATGCTGGCCTAGAGGGTAATGCTGGCCTAGGAGGCAACGCTGGCCTAGGGGGTAATGCTGGCATAGGAGGCAACGGTGGTCTAGGAGCTAATGCTGGTCTAGGGGGTAATGCTGGTTTCGGAAGCAATGCTGGACTAGGAGGTAACGCTGGTCTAGGAGCTAATGCTGGTCTAGGGGGTAATGCTGGTCCAGGAGCTAATGCTGGCCTAGGAGGCAACGCTGGTCTAGGAGCTAATGCTGGTCTAGGGGGTAATGCTGGTTTCGGAGGCAATGCTGGACTAGGAGGTAACGCTGGTCTAGGAGGTAACGCTGGTCTGGGAGGTAATGTTGGCCTGGGAGGTAACGCCGGAGCAAATTTGGGAGCTAACGGTGGACTCGACGGCGGAGTGGGCGGCTCCGTCTCTGCTGGGCTGGGCGGTTTGGCGGGAGCCGGCGTTGGAGCTGGCGTGGGAGCTGACGGAACCATCGGAGCAGGCGTCAACGCCAACGCTCTGGGACTGGATGCCGGCGTTGGAGCAAACGTGGGACCAAACGGAATTGGGGCAGGAGCCAACATCGGACCAGTAGCTGCCAATGCGGGAATCGGCGTACAGGGTGACGGAGGTTTAGGCGCAGGCATCGGAGGCAATGTTCTGGGACTCGGTGCAGGAGTGAAAGCCAAAGTTGGTGGAGACAGCGTAGCTAGTGTAGGGGCCAACCTTGGAGGATTAGACGCAGGCGTGTCTGTTGGGGGTAAGGACGGATTAGCAAACTTCAACCTCGCTGGACATAAACTGAGCATTGGTGGACCTCACGGACTCTTCGGCTTCAGTAAATAAAAGATCTGAGATTACAGCTACTGTATAATACAGAAATGAAAGTATACTGATCTTTCTGTCATTAAGTAACTTATATGTATATATAAAATAGCCTGTTGATTGTTGCCACTAAAATCATTGTACTGACATATTGAAAGTCTTTAGTAGAACAAAATGTTCAATGTAATGATCACATTTGAATAAATACTTTGTTTCAAGGCATTTTATGAACCTATTTTGTAATTTGGAACCATTGTACAGTATCCAGCACACGAATGGACGATTAACAATAGTTGGTTACAGACTAAAGAAAAATGTACTTTTTCATACACACATGAGGTCATAAAAGATGAAAAAATATATACTCCCGTCGCTCTAATTTCCGGCAGCCAATCGCGTTGCAGGTCGGCTACATTTAAGCGTGTGCGTCTTGTGATTCGCTGATGCAATTCCTAAGGCTCGATAAATACTTAATATAATCGCCCGCCATTTTGGCTCTTTCGTTGGGTTCGCAGAAAGCACACGAGGACGTTATTTGCCGCTCAGTTATTTGCTGTATTAGAGTGCGTTTGATTTATTATCATAGGAGCTACGACAGGATAATGTTTAACGGTGCGGCAAATAGATCCCTCGTCTGGTAGTTCGGCAACGAAAGAACAAAAATGGCGAACGATACTACCTACCTAGACTTTATAGAGCCTTGACTTCCTAAGACGTAAGCAAAGAGGAGGAGTCACGCCGGGAATAACAGCGTCGCGACTATAGCTCATAATTCTCATATCATAATCTTAAGAAAGGAAGCAATAATAATTGGACGTTCTGAGAAAAAGTATAAAAGATAAAACAGCTTTACTAGTATAGGTTAACAACTGGGAAAACTCCGTTGTAGGAGGTTACTAAACCTTACCGCTGTGCTGAAGATGCACCACTGCTATCAGTACGCGTTACTATTGGCTAACAATTAGGATGAAGGAGGTGAATAGTATATTGTGTCTCTCTTTAAGATTGACCCATGCGCAGACCAAAGGAGTTTTCTAAGTTGTTCTCCTATAGAACACTACTTTCTTGAATAAAAATGTAGATTACATTAAAGGACGTTGAATTCTCTCCTTTCTTGAAGTTGTACAAAACCAAGGGGTATAAATACAAATCAGCGGTTGCCAACCTGTGGTCCACGCACTCCGGATTCACGAGTGATTTCAAAGCGATCCGCGGAACCAAGTCGTTTTTCGAAACTGTATTTTAACTAAGCTTAACGGTATCACGCCCTCTGATTTTGATCATCTTGTTCGAATATTTTTTGTTTAATGAGATTTTTGAGATACACAGTTTAACAGGAATACTTCGTCTGACGGACTTCTCTAGGCTTGCAAGCCTTGCGTACCTATTCTATAGTTTTAGATTTTTAAACTATAATAATCAGGGTCTAACTTTAACGTGTTCACCGTTCAGGCTAGGAATAAAGCAAAGATAAAGAAATTAAACTCGTTGCCTCATTGAGTTGTCGATTCATTTTCTATTCTCAGTGACTTTCTGGCAACATATGAGGATGAACTCTCGTCTGATATATTTCGATATACATTTAAAAAAAACATATTAATTTACTGACATTACAAAAAAAAAAAAAAAAGAAGAAGACTATCATTTCTGCAACAGGAAAAAAAAATCTTCCAGGAAAAAGCCTTTCTTGGTGACAAAATATGGTAAGTATCTGGTTCGTCAAAATAGAAGAGGTATTGTTAGAATCATCTTATGATTTGTCCCTGTTATCTGGGTTCTATGCACCACCCATATGACCCGATGGATCATTATTAGGGACCGGATTTTTATGTAATATCAAGGTATGAAATATGGACATATTTATGTAAGAAAAATAAGCTGAATATGTACCAAAATATGTAAAACCATGAAAATATTTAATATGAATATCTGGCAGGTATAGGATAGGTAAGACTCTCCAGTTGTGATTTCATAGAGCACCCGACTTTTTTACCGCACACTTGACACATTACTATTTTTCCATCTGTAGTGAAAGCTTCGTCCATCGCAATTCATGATTTTATTTTTGTCGTTAGGGTTGAAGATACAGGGGCCATTTTAGTTAAAGTAGTAGATAAACTCGCACTTTATACTGTAAGTACTAAAACTAGAAAACTGAATGAAATGAATGACACAACAGAACTGCAAGCACTGTTTCGCTTTGCTGGATTAGGAGAAAATAAGAGGAGATGTGGGACACATGCATTTTAGCTGCTCCCGGTAAGAAACAAAGTACCTACTAAAACCTCAAACTACAGGCATTTACAAACTATTGTTTAAAAAGTGACATTCCTGTCTCATTTAGAAGGGTAGGATTGTTCCAGCTGAGAACCATACCTTTTTAATTGCTCGAAAAATCCCATTTCCTATAGGTCTACTGAATTTAAAGTAAAGAGGTCAAGAAATAATCAGAAAAACTATTTATTTTAATGTTTCAATATCTTTCCAGTTTGTTCCTTTACTTCAGCTTCTTTTCATAAATCGGCTACTTTATTGCGGCTCATGCCAGACTTGACACGGGTTTTCCCTGGAAGGATTAGGAAGAGGGTGGGTAGGGTTGCAAATTGCATGGGAACGGCTTGTTAAGACGTGTGCAGAACAATTATAGTTGGAGACAAATCACGTCGTCCTCGTCCCACTTCACCGCATGGAAGGCAACGCTACTTTCTGAGTGATTTTTACAATACAAGGTAGTTGTATGAGAAAGGTTGCCTTTTGTTCACTCATATTTACAGTGGACGGTATGGGGTGAGTGCCTCTATTACTTTCTGGAACTAAGGACGTTTATGTTTCGTCCCGAAATATATCCTTTCTTGGGTAGGTGAAAAGGCTTTTTAAATCTGTGTATTTCAAATTGTAAACTTTCCCAGCAGAAGTTTTTTTTTTTTCATTTTAGAGAAGTAAAAATGAATAAAACCTCTAAATATGTAGATTTATGTAATGCCAAGCCATAATATGTAATGTGGGGTAAAAATATGTAGAAATATGTAGTATCAAATTTTAATATATTAATGGTAATTACAAGATTCCCAAAGATTTGTTATTTATATACGGTTAGGTTGAAAGGAATATAATATGTAATTACATAAAAATCCGGTCCCTAATCATGATATACAGGGAAATCATTTTATTTTTACTTCAATTTTTATTGTACCTGAGTTTTTGAATGTACTTCACTCCCACCCCTTCTACTAATGAAGTTCAACCGTCCTCCACACATATCCAAGACCGCATATACAGTCATAGTAGCCTTACGGTCATAGTAAACAGTACGTTCCAAAAATATGTTCGCGTTTTTCAGTGACGAAAGAGCTTTTAATATTGAATCATTTTCGCACAGGTACTGTCGTCCATTTGCCTACGTCGTATCCCGGTTTCCCCCACCTGCTTTTATTCGCCAGCTAGTGGCTGGGCTGTCTTAGCTCTTTTCTGAGAACATTACTTTCTGTTAGGAATTGGACGTCTACGTTATATTATAAAACTGTTTAAAACAAATTAAATAAAAGGGCCTCGTTAAGTAATTAACTGTCACGTGATTTCCTCTCTTTCTACGACTCTACGACATAACCACTTGGACGGACAGTAGATAGTATGTCTGAGTAATTTTATCTTTTCCGACTGGGCAGAAGTGAAGATTGAATTTACAGTACGTAAGGTACTCTTTTATAGAGTAGGTACAGAATTATTTCAATACGAGTTACTAGTTACGAAGGACGAAACTGGTAATTGGCATTAGGTACAATAGTCTATAGTGCGATAATATGCACATTATAACTGAAGCCTGTATCGATATGAATGGCCACCATTTTCAAAATGTGTTTAAATATCCATATTACGATTATTTTTCAATTTAACTTCATTCTCTATATTGTACGCTAATGTGCTGTAGACAGTATAATATACACTGCATAATGAATACGTCCGCATGGACAGCTCAGTTCATGAGTAAAAACACTTATTGTTAATACTAATACTGTACTGTATTTTGATTAAACAAAAACAAAATGAAAATCATCAAACTCAAAAGCGCGATATTTCCTAGTTTACGTAAATGGATGAACTACTTTTCTTTCCTCCTATACATAGTAAAGTGATTTGTTTGTATATTACGCCAGTATCATCGAACTCCAGTCGTGGAAGGGGGTAGGAGACGGCGTTGATCCAAAGGTATAGTCAGGTTAATGTTAAAAATGTTAGTAAAAATAAAATGATGTCCCTGTATAATTTTTCTTGTAGTTGTATTGCAGTTGTGGAAGAGAAGACCTGGTGGCCTAAATAAGTGTTTTCCGAATTGTAATAGAAACTTAATGTCATTTGCACCAGCATACCTGTGTCACAGTACACTTTATGCTCTGGTCTTCTTTAAGAACAAATATAGAAGTAAACTTAATGTTGAGGTTGACTTGTAACTTAGAGTACCGAGCTCTGATAAGCAAACTTTCTTATGGGGGCAGAAAACAAAATTTATTTCACCATGTCAATAATGTCAAAAGAAGTGCTTATACAAATTTTCGCCACTCGAGCGCAATTACGAGGGCCGTATAAAAATAAGTTCGCCAGGGGTCGTTAACAGAAGGAAAACACAATTTCATTGGAAAAATTTATTGGATAAGACACAGCAATTTGTTGAGTTATTTTTAAATATATTTCCCACTGGAAATGAGACATTTGTCATATCATGTGATCGACAGAGAGGTGCAGATGGTTGTCAAACGCTGGTTCCGATCTGAGGCCGCTGACTTCTACGACACAAGGATACAAAAATTGATCCCATTGTATGACAAATGTCTGAATTCCAGTGGGGGATATGACGACAAATAGCACACCAATTGTTGTTGTTTGCTTAGGCTAAACCACATTTTTGCAAATCTTTCTCGTCCACTGTAGTAGAATAATTTTCTCTTCCGGAAATTATCCTCGCCTGTCTTGGTAAGAAATCATTATTTTCAAATATCAAGTCCATCATTCTTCTCGTCATGATGAAAATTATCGTTGTTAATGCAGGATTAATTATATTAATGACCAAATATTAACCAATTAACTTAAATGAAATATAGTGAGAGCTTAAAGCCCAATTTGTGTTTGTGAACTGCAGTGTCCGTTTAAGTGTCAATTAAAAACACTAAGTAACAAATTTAAATATGATTGGTGAAATCGGCTCATAGGATGATTTCTTTAAATCTTAGCTCTTTTATCCTTAAAGAAATTACACCCACATACAATCCAATGGTATATTATTTACATGTAGAGATATTGATCAATTGTGACATCACACCGCAGAGATTTCGTGTTGTCATGACGAAACAATGACGAAATTGAAACATCTGACTAAAGGAAAATAACGATGATGAGTCCATCAACGTTACTTTGTCGAGAGTCGAGCCCTGGACCTCAAAAACAAGAAAGAAAGCACTCTGCATCGAAAGGTACGGTATGTCATAGTTGCGCCCCGCGGTCATTTGGGAGACCTAGGCATGGTATAATTGCGCCCTGAAGAAATCAGGTAGCAGAAGGGACATGGCATAGTTGCGCCCCGAAGAAATCAGGTAGCAGACGGGACATGGCATAGTTGCGCCCCGAAGAAACCAGGTAGCAGACGGGACATGGTATAGTTGCGCCCCGAAGAAATCAGGTAGCAGAATGGACATGGCATAGTTGCGCCCCGAAGAAATCAGGTAGCAGACGGGACATGGTATAGTTGCGCCCCGAAGAAATCAGGTAGCAGACGGGACATGGTATAGTTGCGCCCCGAAGAAATCAGGTAGCAGACGGGACATGGCATAGTTGCGCCCCGAAGAAACCAGGTAGCAGACGGGACATGGTATAGTTGCGCCCCGAAGAAATCAGGTAGCAGAATGGACATGGCATAGTTGCGCCCCGAAGAAATCAGGTAGCAGAATGGACATGGCATAGTTGCGCCCCGAAGAAATCAGGTAGCAGACGGGACATGGTATAGTTGCGCCCCGAAGTAATCAGGTAGCAGAAGGGACATGGCATAGTTGCGCCCCGAAGAAATCAGGTAGCAGACGGGACATGGCATAGTTGCGCCCCGAAGAAATCAGGTAGCAGAATGGACATGGCATAGTTGCGCCCCGAAGAAACCAGGTAGCAGACGGGACATGGTATAGTTGCGCCCCGAAGAAATCAGGTAGCAGACGGGACATGGCATAGTTGCGCCCCGAAGAAATCAGGTAGCAGAAGGGACATGGCATAGTTGCGCCCCGAAGAAATCAGGCAGCAGAAGGGACATGGCATAGTTGCGCCCCGAAGAAATCAGGTAGCAGAATGGACATGGCATAGTTGCGCCCCAAAGAAATCAGGTAGTAGAAGGGGCATGGCATAGTTGCGCCCCGATGAAATCAGGTAGCAGAATGGACATGGCATAGTTGCGCCCCGAAGAAATCAGGTAGCAGAAGGGACATGGCATAGTTGCGCCCCGAAGAAATCAGGCAGCAGAAGGGACATGGCATAGTTGCGCCCCGAAGAAATCAGGTAGCAGAATGGACATGGCATAGTTGCGCCCCAAAGAAATCAGGTAGCAGAAGGGGCATGGCATAGTTGCGCCCCGAAGAAATCAGGTAGCAGAAGGGACATGGCATAGTTGCGCCCCGAAGAAATCAGGTAGCAGAAGGGGCATGGCATAGTTGCGCCCCGAAGAAATCAGGTAGCAGAATGGACATGGCATAGTTGCGCCCCGAAGAAATGAGGTAGAAGGGGCATGGCATAGTTGCGCCCCGAAGAAATCAGGTAGCAGAAGGGGCATGGCATAGTTGCGCCCCAAAGAAATCAGGTAGCAGAAGGGACATGGCATAGTTGCGCCACGAAGAAATCAGGTAGCAGAAGGGGCATGGCATAGTTGCGCCCCAAAGAAATCAGGTATCAGAAGGGAGATGGCATAGTTGCGCCCCGAAGAAATCAGGTAGCAGAAGGGAGATGGCATAGTTGCGCCCCGAAGAAATCAGGCACCAGAAGGGACATGGCATAGTTGCGCCCCGAAGAAATCAGGTAGCAGAATGGACATGGCATTGTTGCGCCCCGAAGTAATCAGGTAGCAGAAGGGACATGGCATAGTTGCGCCCCGAAGAAATCAGGTAGCAGAATGGTCATGGCATAGTTGCGCCCCCAAGAAATCAGGTAGCAGAATGGACATGGCATAGTTGCGCCCCGAAGTAATCAGGTAGCAGAATGGACATGGCATAGTTGCGCCCCGAAGTAGTCAGGTAGCAGAAGGGACATGGCATAGTTGCGCCCCGAAGTAATCAGGTAGCAGAAGGGACATGGCACAGTTGCGCCCCGAAGTAGTCAGGTAGCAGAAGGGACATGGCATAGTTGCGCCCCGAAGTAATCAGGTAGCAGAATGGACATGGCATAGTTGCGCCCCAAAGTAATCAGGTAGCAGAATGGACATGGCATAGTTGCGCCCCGAAGTAGTCAGGCAGCAGAAGGGACATGGCATAGTTGCGCCCCGAAGTAATCAGGTAGGAGAAGGGACATGGCATAGTTGCGCCCGAAGAAATCAGGCAGCAGAAGGGACATGGCATAGTTGCGCCCCGAAGAAATCAGGTAGCAGAATGGACATGGCATAGTTGCGCCCCGAAGTAATCAGGTAGCAGAAGGGACATGGCATAGTTGCGCCCCGAAGAAATCAGGTAGCAGAATGGTCATGGCATAGTTGCGCCCCGAAGAAATCAGGTAGCAGGATGGACATGGCATAGTTGGGCCCCGAAGAAATCAGGTAGCAGAATGGACATGGCATAGTTGCGCCCCGAAGAAATCAGGTAGCAGAATGGATATGGCATAGTTGCGCCCCGAAGTAATCAGGTAGCAGAATGGACATGGCATAGTTGCGCCCCGAAGTAGTCAGGTAGCAGAAGGGACATGGCATAGTTGCGCCCCGAAGTAGTCAGGTAGCAGAAGGGACATGGCATAGTTGCGCCCCGAAGTAATCAGGTAGCAGAAGGGACATGGCATAGTTGCGCCCCGAAGAAATCAGGTAGCAGAAGGGACATGGCATAGTTGCGCCCCGAAGTAGTCAGGTAGCAGAAGGGACATGGCATGAAGTAATCAGGTAGCAGAATGGACATGGCATAGTTGCGAAGTCAGTCAGGTAGCAGAAGGGACATGGCATAGTTGCGCCCCGAAGTAATCAGGTAGCAGAATGGACATGGCATAGTTGCGCCCCGAAGTAATCAGAAATCAGGTAGGAGAAGGGAATGGACATGGCATAGTTGCAAGGTGCGCCCCGAAGTAATCAGGTAGCAGAAGGGACATGGCAAGGAAGAAATCAGGTGGACATGGCATAGTTGCGCCCCGAAGAAATCAGGTAGCAGAAGGGACATGGCAAGGGACCCGAAGAAATCAGGTAGCAGAATGGACATGGCATAGTTGCGCCCCGAAGTAATCAGGTAGCAGAAGGGACATGGCATAGTTGCGCCCCGAAGAAATCAGGTAGCAGAATGGACATGGCATAGTTGCGCCCCGAAGAAATCAGGTAGCAGAATGGACATGGCATAGTTGCGCCCCGAAGAAATCAGGTAGCAGAATGGACATGGCATAGTTGCGCCCCGAAGTAATCAGAATGGATATGGCAGAAGAATGGACATGGCATAGTTGCGCCCCGAAGTAATCAGGTAGCAGAAGGGACATGGCATAGTTGCGCCCCGAAGTAGTCAGGTAGCAGAAGGGACATGGCATAGTTGCGCCCCGAAGTAATCAGGTAGCAGAAGGGACATGGCATAGTTGCGCCCCGAAGAAATCAGGTAGCAGAAGGGACATGGCATAGTTGCGCCCCGAAGTAGTCAGGTAGCAGAAGGGACATGGCATAGTTGCGCCCCGAAGTAGTCAGGTAGCAGAAGGGACATGGCATAGTTGCGCCCCGAAGTAATCAGGTAGCAGAATGGACATGGCATAGTTGCGCCCCGAAGTAATCAGGTAGCAGAAGGGACATGGCATAGTTGCGCCCTGAAGTAATCAGGTAGGAGAAGGGAAGTAGTTCAGGTAGCAGAAGGGACATGGCATAGTTGCGCCCCGAAGTAATCAGGTAGCAGAAGGGACATGGCAAGGTGCGCCCCGAAGTAGTCAGGTAGCAGAAGGGACATGGCATAGTTGCGCCCCGAAGTAATCAGGTAGCAGAATGGACATGGCATAGTTGCGCCCCGAAGAAATCAGGTAGCAGAATGGACATGGCATAGTTGCGCCCCGAAGTAATCAGGTAGCAGAATGGACATGGCATAGTTGCGCCCCGAAGAAATCAGGTAGCAGAATGGTCATGGCGTAGTTGCGCCCCGAAGAAATCAGGTAGCAGAATGGACATGGCATAGTTGCGCCCCGAAGTAATCAGGTAGCAGAATGGACATGGCATAGTTGCGCCCCGAAGAAATCAGGTAGCAGAATGGTCATGGCGTAGTTGCGCCCCGAAGAAATCAGGTAGCAGAATGGACATGGCATAGTTGCGCCCCGATGGGCATAGTACGCACGAAAGTGATTGTCATAAAATAAATAAATGACTTAAAAATATTACAGTGATAGCTGCATTGAAATCAGGTAGACCTAGCATATGATCAATTTTACTATTTAAAACAACACTTTTTTTATCGATCACACACAATAAATGAACTGCATACATCGATATCTTAACCCTACGGTATAGGGTTTTGAAAATTGAAACTTAGAACCATTGTGAATTATTAACTCTTTACCCTTTTCACTAAACTTAACATTCATTTTAAATTAACCTCACTACACGCCACAGACGGTGTGAAAATCACTAATAAAATGTCAGGACTGCTAAGGCCCCATATTCCAACGGCTCACTCATTTGAATAATTATGTCAGTTAATAAAGTACTGCCAACTTCATGGTGTTCATTTTAACGGTAGGCTATTGATAATCACTGCACAAACAGTATAAAAACAGTTAATAAAGTACTGCCAACTTCATGGTGTTCATTTTAACAGTAGGCTATTGATAATCACTGCATAAACAGTAGAAAAACAGTTAATAAAGTACTGCCAACTTCATGGTGTTCATTTTAACAGTAGGCTATTGATAATCACAGCATAAACAGTAGAAAAACAGTTAATAAAGTACTGCCAACTTCATGGTGTTCATTTAACGGTAGACTATTGATAATTACTGCATAAACAGTAGAAAAACAGTTAATAAAGTACTGCCAACTTCATAGTGTTCATTTTAACGGTAGGCTATTGATAATCACTGCATAAACAGTAGAAAAACAGTTAATAAAGTACTGCCAATTTCATGGTGTTCATTTTAACGGTAGACTATTGATAATTACTGCATAAACAGTAGAAAAACAGTTAATAAAGTGCTACCAACTTCATGGTGTTCATTTTAACGGTAGACTATTGATAATTACTGCATAAACAGTAGAAAAACAGTTAATAAAGTACTGCCAACTTCATAGTGTTCATTTTAACAGTAGGCTATTGATAATCACTGCATAAACAGTAGAAAAACAGTTAATAAAGTACTGCCAATTTCATGGTGTTCATTTTAACGGTAGACTATTGATAATTACTGCATAAACAGTAGAAAAACAGTTAATAAAGTGCTACCAACTTCATGGTGTTCATTTTAACAGTAGGCTATTGATAATCACTGCATAAACAGTAGAAAAACAGTTAATAAAGTGCTACCAACTTCATGGTGTTCATTTTAACGGTAGACTATTGATAATTACTGCATAAACAGTAGAAAAACAGTTAATAAAGTACTGCCAACTTCATAGTGTTCATTTTAACAGTAGGCTATTGATAATCACTGCATAAACAGTAGAAAAACAGTTAATAAAGTACTGCCAATTTCATGGTGTTCATTTTAACGGTAGACTATTGATAATTACTGCATAAACAGTAGAAAAACAGTTAATAAAGTGCTACCAACTTCATGGTGTTCATTTTAACAGTAGGCTATTGATAATCACTGCATAAACAGTAGAAAAACAGTTAATAAAGTGCTACTAACTTCATGGTGTTCATTTTAACAGCAGGCTATTGATAATCACTGCATAAACAGTAGAAAAACAGTTAATAAAGTACTACCAACTTCATGGTGTTTATTTTAACAGTAGATGCTATTGATAATCACTGCATAAACAGTAGAAAAACAGTTAATAAAATACTGCCAATTTCATGGTGTTCATTTTAACGGTAGACTATTGATAATTACTGCATAAACAGTAGAAAAACAGTTAATAAAGTGCTACCAACTTCATGGTGTTCATTTTAACAGTAGGCTATTGATAATCACTGCATAAACAGTAGAAAAACAGTTAATAACGTACTGCCAACTTCATTGTGTTCATTTTAATATTAAATCGAATAAGAAATTCTTAAGGTTGGTTTCCGTAGTGTCTTTTTCTCTGCCTATTTCATCGGGGCGCAACTATGCCATGCCTTTTTCTCTACCTGATGGGAACGGGGCGCAACTATGCCATGCCTTGTTCTCTACCTGATGGGATCGGGGCGCAACTATGCCATGCCTTTTTCTCTACCTGATGGGAACGGGGCGCAACTATGCCATGCCTTTTTCTCTACCTGATGGGAACGGGGCGCAACTATGCCATGCCTTGTTCTCTACCTGATGGGATCGGGGCGCAACTATGCCATGCCTTTTTCTCTACCTGATGGGAACGGGGCGCAACTATGCCATGCCTTTTTCTCTACCTGATGGGAACGGGGCGCAACTATGCCCACAAAACAGGGACCCTTTTTTATCTGCTGCATCTTATCTGACCGTGGGGCGCAACTATGCCCTGCCCGAAAGGTACGCTAGTAAATTATTGAATAGTTACACAATGAAAACAACCTTACAGCTGGACTCCTATCTTTACTGTGCATGTGTACCCACTAACACGGCTAACCCTAAAAGCACAGATTTCATCTAATGGGCAATTTTGTAAACTGAGACATACCTGAGAAATACTGAATGCAAGTACATTCATTAAGTCTTGTAAAGCATTTTACAGTGTGCGTTATCTCTTACATACTATTAAAATACCCTACATCAGTTGTCAGCAGAATGTTAATGTAGTGACGTCATATGAAACGCAGCCCGCGTTACAAGACGAGGGGTGGTAGAAAGCAGTAGATTAGAGGGAGGAAATGCATATTATATAGGGAGGGTCAAAATAAAGTCATTGGTGTTTCTGTAGTTCCTATTGCATATAGATGATACAGTAATAACCAGTTTTCTATTTCAAGCAATTTAATGTAAATCGTGGTCCTGTGAACAATGACAGTTTTAAGTAAGTTTTATGTTATGCTTATTGTAGTGTCTTATTTAATTGGTAGAAGAGGGAACCATATTCGTTCCGAACATGAAGAGTTTACATATCGTGTTCACGAGTATTTTCAGAAAAAAAAAAATTAACAGTAAACCTATGATATCCGTGATATTAAAACGACTGGAATTAGTGAAAAGTAACATTCTTGGAGAAACAAACCGGCGGATTGAAAAGTCAAACGAAAAAACGCCAGAGGTATTGATCTGAAAATAATATAAGCTAATTTCGACAGTGGTGCATTAAGAAGAAATATTTTAAGTTTGTGTGGAGAAGGTTAAATTCCAAGTTTGAATGAAGTATTAAAAAGAACCAGAGAGAAGTTGGTTTCCCTGCGTCTCGATCATTTCTCTGGCGGATAATGAGAAACATTGGGTTCCGCTATAAGAAGAAAAGCATTGCGCGGAAATATTTGATGGAACGTCAAGACATAGTTGCGTTCCCTAATCAGTTTCTTAGTGCAAATAAAGATATAAGATCAACCGAACGTCTCTTGAAGAAACACGGATAAACATGAACATGACAAAAGAAAAACTATGGACAATGAGTGATGGATGACAACCCAGTTGCGCGTGCGCAGATTGGTAAAAGTTCCAAGATAGCAGCAGCAGCAGTAGTAATAGTAGTAGTAGTAATAGATTTATTTCTATTGGCAGAGTTAAGGCCATAAAGCCTTCTCTTCCAGTCAACCAGTATTAGAACAATAGCAATACACTAGCAGAAATACAAGAACAATATACAATTAATAATAATAATAATAATAATGATAATAATAATAATAATAATATCGACTATTGGTCAGATTTTTTGTATTCGACAGAAATTAGAGAAAAAATGGGAGTATAAGGGTACAATACATCAGTTATTCATAGATTTCAAAAAGGCATAGGACTCTGCTAAGAGAGAAGTTTTATATAACATTCTTATTGAATTTGGTATTCCCAAGAAACTAGTTCGATTAATTAAAATGTGTCTCAGTGAAACGTACAGCAGAGTCCGTATAGGTCAGTTTCTGTCAGATGCGTTTCCAATTCACTGCGGGCTAAAGCAAGGAGATGCACTATCACCTTTACTTTTTAACTTCGCTCTAGAATATGCCATTAGGAAAGTCCAGGATAACAGAGAGGGTTTGGAATTAAACGGGTTACATCAGCTGCTTGTCTATGCGGATGACGTGAATATGTTAGGAGAAAATACACAAACGATTAGGGAAAACACGGGAATTTTACTTGAAGCAAGTAAAGGGATAGGTTTGGAAGTAAATTCCGAAAAGACAAAGTATATGATTATGTCTCGTGACCAGAATATTGTACGAAATGGAAATATAAAAATTGGAGATTTATCCTTTGAAGAGGTGGAAAAATTCAAATATCTTGGAGCAACAGTAACAAATATAAATGACACTCGGGAGGAAATTAAACGCAAAATAAATATGGGAAATGCCTGTTATTATTCGGTTGAGAAGCTTTTGTCATCCAGTCTGCTGTCAAAAAATCTGAAAGTTAGAATTTATAAAACAGTTATATTACCGGTTGTTCTGTATGGTTGTGTTTGAGAATAAGGTTCTTAGGAAAATATTTGGGGTTAAGAGGGATGAAGTTACAGGAGAATGGAGAAAGTTACACAACACAGAACTGCACGCATTGTATTCTTCACCTGACATAATTAGGAACATTAAATCCAGACGTTTGAGATGGGCAGGGCATGTAACACGTATGGGCGAATCCAGAAATGCATATAGAGTGTTAGTTGGGAGGCCGGAGGGAAAAAGACCTTTGGGGAGGCCGAGATGTAGATGGGAGGATAATATTAAAATTAATTTGAGGGAGGTGGGATGTGATGACAGAGACTGGATTAATCTTGCTCAGGATAGGGACCGATGGCGGGCTTATTTGAGGGCGGCAATGAACCTTCGGGTTCCTTAAAAGCCATTTGTAAGTAAGTAAGTAAGTAATAATAATAATAATAATAATAATAATAATAATAATAATAATAATAACAACAACAACAAAATGAAAACAACTTTATTTTCATGTATTTCTAAAACTCAAACAACTGCTCTATGCTGGTAGTAAACTGGGATTTTTAAGAATTTAAGTATTATTACGAAGAAATGAAGAGCGACCGTTTAAGAAATGATTTCAGGAGCAGCTTTTACCTAATATTCCACCTAATTCTACTCATATGATTGTTATGAATAACGCAATACATGTTACATACACGAGTGTTCTACCAGGATTATGAAGTTTCTTTTGAAACAATCGGTAGTCCCCTTGCCTTCCTGCAAAACTTATCTGCTACTGATTTAAAATCGGCTAGGCAACCCTCTCTATTCGTGAAACACACTATAACACTTGGACATCAGCACCAACTGCAGGCATCCATATGGTTACTTGCTGTGTAGAAAGAACACAATTTATTCTCATCGCATGCATATCGTTCCCCGACAAAAAATTAATTTAATTTATTAAGAAATGGTGCAATGAGGAATACTTCATTAATGATACTAACACAGTTTAGTGTATACAGTTGCGAAGCTCAATACTTACTAAATATGCAAACATAGATAGTTGCTGACCACTAGGATCGCTACTATCGCCTCAGCACAGACCCTTTCCCGAGCAGGGGCCTGTTTCTCAAAACTCATGGACTAGTAATACTAGTCTGTACACTAGTAATATTAGTTTATTGTACAAGTCTGTGTTTCTAGAAACTACAAGGGTAAAGTAGTAGTTACCAGTTCACAGACTAGTAATATTTGTCGATTTCACCAGTTCATAAGTGATTCTGTTTCTCAAAATGCTAATCTAGTTGATTACACTAATATTCAACAGGAATATTCCTACAAGACTCTAAAGACTGGTGATTTCTACATTATCAGTTACCAGTGACAACCTTTCTCAGATAAAACAAAATATTGTAGTTATTTTCTTTTAATATCTGGTTTGGTGATTCCAAATGAAGTGATGAAGTTGTGAGAAGAGCTAAAAACTATATCGAGAAAGAACAATTATTATTCCTTTTAGGGAGCATTGTTTAAATATAATGAACGGTTTAGGTAAAGTACTGAAAAGCTTGGAAAGTTGTTAAATATAGTGGGACCTGCCATAACAAGACAAAAAAATAGAAGTCTTGCATTATCAGCAAAGCTTCAAATACAAATTGCTCTACAAATCGGGATGTTGATTATTTTCCAATACCGTCTAGTCTTTCTGTCCTAGACCAGCAACACTTGCAGAATTTTTTCCTAATAATATAATACCAATTCATCAACTGCAGTAACTTTTACTGGCTCTCCTCCTCCACTGCCAGTTCTTCTGGCATTGTCAACTTTAGCCTACAAATTAAATATAAAAAGACAATAATTTATGAATAGATCAAATATAAAACTGAAAAAAAAAAATTAGCGAATTTTTCATCAAGTCATAAGTGGCATTCACGTCGGCAGTAGACCCACTAGCTACATCATATGTTCATATTACGATACTGTGAACTTGGATTGGTACTTATCAAAATTACTTTCTTAATGTTGGGCCAGTAAGTATCCCTAACGTATGCATAATCTTTGTTCTGAGGTATCAGTTCCATAGCCCCACACATTACAACACTTTTTTTTACTTCATCATTTTTTGTTAACATGCTTGAAAAAGCACCGAATAATAATCCTTTCATTCATTAATCATATTAATTTGCTTTCAACTGATGGAATTTCAACCGAAAAGAGAAATCAAAACCAAAACACAAACAACTTAGCCTTCTAATATCAAATAACAATACCTACCAATGGCTATAAACAAATGAACACAATCAGCTGACTAGTGAAACAAATCATGTGACTAGTGAAAAATTGTCACGAGTTACTAGACTGGTAAAATAGTTTGAGAAACAGAATCCACTAGAGCTGGTGAAATATACTCTGGTAACTACTAACTGGTGAACTACTAGACTAGTATTTTTGAGAAACGGGCCCCAGACGATAATGTATGTTCCGGTTTTCTATTTCAGTGAAATATTGTAATATTTAAGTTTAGAATGGAAGCTATTTTGAGGTTTAATAAAAATAATTTATATTGTGATTTTAATTTACCACATCTAGGCCTACCTTCCTTAATTGTAGAAAGAAAATGTACCATACCACTCCTATGAAATTAGTGTACGTACGATTGTGTTACTTCGTCTCTTAGGTAGTAGATAAATACAATAATTCAGTACGTACTCAATTGTAGTATTAAAATACAGAAAAATTGAATGTGCGGCGTATCATACATGACATTATGCTTAATTATAATGTATAATTGCGAATATAGGAATATAAATAATAACCTATAATTTCCATATGACATAACATAGGCCTACATATGTAATGGCAGGACATTGGAGACTTTGTAGATCTAGTTGCTCTAGTAATAGCGCTGTGAGGTTACCGTATTTCAATATAGCCAAGTGTTCGAAGGCCAATAAGGCAGCACTCATAAAGCGGTGGAACTAGCGCTGAGGTAGTTCTTGCAATTTCTGAAGTGAAAATCGTTGAATTTATAAGAGATTTTTGTGGAGGTGCAGGTGATCGTATAAGCAAGGCATAATAAAAGCCAAAACTAACCAAACCTAACCTGTCACAGATCCGTATATGCAAGGAGTATGAGTACAAAGGAATTACCTCTGCGCTAGTTTAGCCTACTAACATAGTACATTAATCGGACTTCAGATTGGAGTACCGTAAGAAACGAATAAATACAACTGAAATAGAGACACATTGCATTTACAAGTTATCACACGTAACTTTATGCTTAATTATAATGTATAAATGCGAATATTGAAGTAATGGTACAGTAAACATAACCTATAATTTCAACATATCAAAATATCCGTGCGGTGCAACTGAAAATAATTGAATCGTGCATAAATGAATGTACAAGAATTTCGCAATATTTAATTCAAATAAAGGGGGTATTACACATACGAACAACGTAATTTTCACACCAAAAATAATATTTCACCTTAACTCGCAAGTGAACTATGTCTGAAATGTCTCATAATCATTGTTTTAATTTATTAATGCAATTACACTACATTTTAGAGAAATATATGTTACTGTTTATGCATTCCAAATAATTTATATAATTGAAAAGCCACCCTTTATGATCGGGTTAACCGAGTCACATGGTCTACCTTACGGCCTGTATTAGATCACGATGGCAGTGACACAGTCTATTGTTCCTAGTACTCACAGCGCTCCAAGCGGCTAGCAACTATCGCGAGATTTGCAAAAAAATCATCCTAAGCTTCGTGACTGTATATAATAGACCGTGATACTAAAGTATTTGTTGAGCACAACCTCGCTGGAATATGAACGCGGACTCGTAGCGTTGAAAGCTGACACCCTGGCCGTTTAACTAAAGATGTGTCACTGATTCTTTAATTCAGAAAATTTGAGTTACGTCATGGATTTGGCCTTCAGGCGCCTTGCTCATTTGTGTCACAGTGGATATTTTTAGATCGTGTGTCCCTTATGACCGGGATAATAATAATTAATACAGAGTGCTCTTAAGAATTTAAGAGGCTACGTTTTCGTTCCGGTTCATTAAAAACTGATAATTTTACTGGGATCCAGTTTCAGTATTTATACCCGTGTCTCACCACAGTTATCCTCGCCAAGCAACGGTTTCCACCTGGTGAAGACAGTAACACAACATGGTCGCCTTTCAAGTAAGTTCGATTTGACAGCTTTTCAGAATTTTCTAGACCATACAGAGTGAAAGGGAACCTATTATATTAATTCACAGAGGTAATGGTCACTAGAACAAGATTTGTCTGTAGTAATGTCACGAGAGGTTATTGCGTTAATGTCGTAGTGTCTGTTGAGAAGTGTAATGATTCTTACTTAGCCTACTTACTTACTGGCTTTTAAGGAACCCGGAGGTTCATTGCCGCCCTCACATAAGCCCGCCATCGGTCCCTATCCTCAGCAAGATTAATCCAGTCTCTACCATCATATCCCACATCACTCAAATCCATTTTAATACTAACCTCCCATCTACGTCTCGGCCTCCCCAAAGGTCTTTTTCCCTCAGGCCTCCCAAATAACAGTCTATATGCATTTATGGATTCGCCCATACGTGCTACATGCCCTGCCCATCTCAAACGTCTGGATTTAATGTTCCTAATTATGTCAGGTGAAGAATACAATGCGTGCAGTTCTGTGTTGTGTTACTTTCTCCATTCTCCTGTAACTTCATCCCTCTTAGCCCCATATATTTTCCTAAGCACCTTATTCTCAAAGACCCTTAACCTCTTTTCCTCTCTCAAGGTGAGAGTCCAAGTTTCACAACCATAAAGAACAACTCGTAATATAACTGTTTTATAAATTCTAACTTTCAGATTTTTTGACAGCAGACTGGATGACAAAAACTTCTGTAATGATTCTACGTAATATAAAATTAAATATTTCAATTATCTGGGTTGTGAACTATCTTATCAAAATGAAAAAGATGTGAACAAGAAAATTACCAAATTTACACAAATTCTAGGAATAATAAACAATACATTAAAAGCTAAATTAGTACAAAAATCTACAAGAATAAAAATATATAATACACTAGCACTACCCTCCCTTTTATACGGAAGCGAGATTTGGACATTAAAGAAAAAAAGACATGAACAGAATCAAAGCAACGGAAATGAAATTTTTCAGGAGGACAGCAGGATATACTCTTTTAGACCGAAAAAGGAATGAAGAAATTTTAGAACAATTAGAAGTAGAGTCAGTAGAAGAAAAAATCAGCAGATACAAATTCAATTGGCTAGATCATGTAAGAAGAATGGAAAATTCAAGAATCCCAAAAATTATGATGCAGTATAAACCTAGAGGACATCGTCGACCAGGAATACCTTTAAGAAGACTGCTAGATGGGGCCGAAACAGGTCTACAGAGGCCTAATTCGTGAAGGATGATGATGATGATGATGATGATAAAATTAAATTTGCGTCTACTGTTTATTGTTTTTATGCTTACTGTATTTTCTGCTTGACGAAATTGGTGTGCTATTAAGTCATTCTTGAATATATGTATGCTTTTCCATTATTAAGTTGACGTTGTTACTATAATTCAGTTATTGAAGAAGAATCCTCAATGTAGTTTCATATTAATGTGTGTAGGCCTATACCAGTGGCGGCCGATGAGGCAGTCTGGTGGTGGTGCCAAAAACGAAAAAAGGTTGTACGAAAATTACCCTAGAGAAATTGACAATTTCGCAGTTCACGTTTGCATTATGTTAAATAAAACACATTAATTAAACCAGCCATTTTACCAGGTGTTCAGTTAATAATGCATCTAGTAACAGTTACAATAACATTTCCGAAACTAATAACGAAATTTACAGATACAAATAATCAAAACTTTCACAGTATTGTTAGTCAAATACAAGTAACTTTTATAACTAGTAAAATTACTGGCAAAAACACACGAGATAAACAGTGATATAGATAATAAACAAACACGTTTGCTCTTTATTTAACAAGCCGATGAATCGAAGGCAGCGGCCTGAATAACACATGTTCATGTCCTGCACAGATCTCATGTATCGTTAACAAAAGCATCAATACTATAGCAACAGTGTAGCGATATTTAGTGGCAACAAAATAAAACAAATATTACACAACATTAACAAACAGTTTTACATGATGTGAAAAAATATTTATCTTTCTAAAAAGAACCATGACTATCTCTGCGTTCAATATAGTTAAATGGATAATAATTTACACATTCAAATCCAAGTTATGTGCATTAGTTTTGAATTGGCAACATTACATTAACATTTGGCGCGGAACTTTAACTTGTATTTCGTGCAAGTCTGCGGTAGATTTTTTATTTTATTGCGTTATTTTACGACGCTGTATCAACATCTAGGTTATTTAGCGTCTGAATGATATGAAGGTGATAATGCCGGTGAAATGAGTCCGGGGTCCAGCACCGAAAGTTACCCAGCATTTGCTCGTATTGGGTTGAGGGAAAACCCCGGAAAAAATCTCAACCAGGTAACTTGCCCAACCGGGATTCGAACCCGGGCCACCTGGTTTCGCAGCCAGACGCGCTGACCGTTACCACTCTGCGGTAGATGGTTCCCTTCCTAACGTCTCCAACAACCCTGCCATCTAGTGAAATTTTTGCATTACTGTGCTCCAGCGGGCGGAATATTAACTACTGAGTCAAATTGAATTCGGCTCAAAGTCTGCCATAAGAAACGCATATAAACTAGAATCAGTAGCCTTTTGTACAGTGTTATAAGGACGTAGGCAGTGCCACACCGAAATGGCTCCAACGTTCGGAAAAACGCTGCAAGAGTGCGTCCCGATCTGTGCGCGCGCTCGTTCAAATTAAATACGAATAAAATGTGTAAAAATAAATTATTACAACTGCTTTCTAGGATATTATTTTTTGTTTCTTTCATTGGTGGTGCCATGGCACACTGGCACTACCTTAAAAGCCGCCCCTGGTATTAAATAATAAAACTAGTCGTGCATTAATGGAAACAAGGTGTTCACGTGCTCTTGTGCTCTTATTGACGCACCCCCACTGCCTGGATTGACGTTTCCTCGCACACGATCAGTTTTGGTTTATTATTCCTGGAAATCCAACAAAAATAAGACACGTCTCATCCTTCATTCCCAGCTTCCCATGCTATGATTCCTGGACTGAATGCCCCACACACGATCGGTTTTGAAGTGGAGAGTCCAACTGACAAGACCGGTACCGTGAGGGGAATCACCGTGAGTGGGATCCTTTGAGGCAGAGTTGGAATAAATCTCCGTTTTTGTGTTAGCCTACTCATCCCGGTCTGTCTTAAAGTTATTTCACTTCGTAAGGTGAAGTTATCTGACATGCTGATTCAGTACTTTAATGGCAATACAAGCCAGTTATTGTTTACTAATACAAAAAATTGAATATGTATGATAAGACTTTCTTGTGTTAAATTTTAACAACAACACACATACACAACACATCCAACCACCCCACACAACACAAACAAGCTGCATTCCGAACAATGGTACACAGACTACTCAACATACCAATGAACCAACAGGATTACAACGAAAAACTAAACACAATCAAATACATAGCACAGGAAAACGAATATAGTGGCCACGTTCAATTAGTAGGCTAGCGGTGTCAAAGAGGACGGTAGCTTTGTAGTTTCAATAATTAAGTCGCGCTGTCCATTGTCGTCAAGTCTTTTGAAGGCCGCTCCAATACTCCACGCGGAGTGTATGGACGGAAGCATTGTAGTTTCAATAATTTTAATTATGTCGCGCTGTCCATTGTCGTCAAGTCTTTTGAAGGCCGCTCCAATACTCCACGCGGAGTGTATGGACGGAAGCTTTGTAGTTTCAATCATTTTAATTATGTCGCGCTGTCCATTGTCCTCAAGTCTTTTGAAGGCCGCTCCAATACTCCACGCGGAGTGTATGGACGGAAGCTTTGTAGTTTCAATAATTTTAATTATGTCGCGCTGTCCATTGTCCTCAAGTCTTTTGAAGGCCGCTCCAATACTCCACGCGGAGTGTATGGACATTGGAAGCTTTGTAGTTTCAATAATTTTAATTATGTCGCGCTGTCCATTGTCCTCAAGTCTTTTGAAGGCCGCTCCAATACTCCACGCGGAGTGTATGGACGGAAGCTTTGTAGTTTCAATAATTTTAATTATGTCGCGCTGTCCATTGTCGTCAAGTCTTTTGAAGGCCGCTCCAATACTCCACGCGGAGTGTATGGACGGAAGCATTGTAGTTTCAATAATTTTAATTATGTCGCGCTGCCCATTGTCGTCAAGTCTTTTGAAGGCCGCTCCAATACTCCACGCGGAGTGTATGGACGGAAGCTTTGTAGTTTCAATCATTTTAATTATGTCGCTGTCCATTGTCCCATTGTCCGGAGTGTATGGACGGAAGCTTTGTAGTTTCAATAATTTTAATTATGTCGCGCTGTCCATTGTCCTCAAGTCTTTTTGCCCAATAGCGGAGTGTATGGCGGAAGCTTTGTAGTTTCAATAATTTTAATTATGTCGCGCTGTCCATTGTCCTCAAGTCTTTTACAATACTCCACGCGGAGTGTATGGACGGAAGCTTTGTAGTTTCAATAATTTTAATTATGTCGCGCTGTCCATTGTCCTCAAGTCTTTTGAAGGCCGCTCCAATACTCCACGCGGAGTGTATGGACGGAAGCTTTGTAGTTTCAATAATTTTAATTATGTCGCGCTGTCCATTGTCCTCAAGTCTTTTGAAGGCCGCTCCAATACTCCACGCGGAGTGTATGGACGGAAGCTTTGTAGTTTCAATAATTTTAATTATGTCGCGCTGTCCATTGTCCTCAAGTCTTTTGAAGGCCGCTCCAATACTCCACGCGGAGTGTATGGACGGAAGCTTTGTAGTTTCAATAATTTTAATTATGTCGCGCTGTCCATTGTCCTCAAGTCTTTTGAAGGCCGCTCCAATACTCCACGCGGAGTGTATGGACGGAAGCTGGACGGAAGCCGTAGTTTCAATAATTTTAATTATGTCGCGCTGTCCATTGTCCTCAAGTCTTTTGAAGGCCGCTCCAATACTCCACGCGGAGTGTATGGACGGAAGCTTTGTAGTTTCAATAATTTTAATTATGTCGCGTCCTGTCCATTGTCCTCCACGCGGAGTGTATGGACAAGTCTTTGTCCATTGTCCTCAAGTCTTTTGAAGGCCGCTCCAATACTCCATGTTATATTAATATATAGCAGCAACAAACAAGACGTGACAACGTCGCATTTTCATTTTATTATCGGTGCATGCAATAAAGACCTACAAATTTTAAAAGGAATGCCGCTGCCTAATAATTAAACGAGGCTACTATACAACCCCAACATAATAGACAACATAATATGTAAGACAGTGAGGGAAGCAGTGCCACACAGAAGTGGCTCCAACGTTCGGAAAAACGCTGCAAGAGTGCGTCCCGATCTGTGCGCACGCTCGTTCAAATGAAATACCAATAAAATGTGTAGAAATAAACTATTACAATTGCTTTCTAGGATATTATTTTTTGTTTCTTTCATTGGTGGTGCCATGGCACACTGGAACTACCCCAAAAGCCGCACGTGGTGTATATTGATGTATGTATGTATTTATTCACACTCCAGTGGGTATATACCCGGTGGCAGTGGTAACTAATTACACTCAATAATGACAATAATAAACTTATTAATTAAAATACAATTAATAATAATACTAATAATTAATAGTAACAATAATTAATAATAATAACAACAACAATAACAGGGAATATATTAAATTAAATGAAACGATCACTTAAAATAACATTTGAAATAAATCTAATTTGTATCTTAAAACTAAGATCGAACTAAAACCCACGAGTATGATATGTTCATATCTGCACAAGTACCTTTCAAATTACACTCATTTCGCTGTCAACTCACTCACTGCACTGGAACTACGACACATTTCACTGATTCTATCCTGATTTCACTAACACTTCAAAAACATTTCACTGTTCAAATACTATGCACTGCCACTATAAACTATAAAGCTTCACTGACAGGAACACGTTTCACTTACACAGCACACTTCACTGACACGACATACTTCTTCACTGATACAACACACTTCACTGACAGAACATAATTCTCCACTGATACAACACTTCAATAACAACATATCATTTACACCTTTTAAATACTGTGTATAATTACCGTCTATTAGTAAGGTCCTTAAGCCTATTTTTAAATACATTTTTGGTTGTTGGTAAAGCCTTTAGTAAGTCTACAGGTAAAGCATTCCAGTCCCTGATAGTACGATTGAGAAAAGAAAACTTTCCAGTGTTCGTCCTCTGTCTTCTTTCCCTCAATTTATATGAGTGGTCGTTCCTTGAATAGTAATTTGGCGGCTGATGAAAGAGTTGTAGTAACAATATCATGTAATTAGTCGTTGATGTGGGTATAAAGTATTTAACTCATTATTTCCAGGTCGTGGTAGTCTCTGCCGCCCTGCTCCTCCTGGACAGTGTAGACTCTCGCGTCATATACAGTCAAGAGACTGTAGAGAGTGAAAGCTACGGGTCTGGAGGAGGTGGATATGGAGGAGGCAGCTCTGGGTATGGAGGCAACGGTGGCTTCGGTGGCGGTGCAGGACTCGGAGGAAGCGGTGTAGGAGGCGCAGTATCTGCCGGGTTGGGCGGTTTGGCGGGAGCCGGCGTTGGAGCTGGCGTGGGAGCTGACGGAACCGTCGGAGCTGGCGTCAACGCCAACGCTCTGGGGCTGGATGCCGGCGTGGGAGCAAACGTGGGACCAGGAGGAGTTGGAGCAGGAGCCAACATCGGACCAGTAGCTGCCAATGCGGGAATCGGCGTACAGGGTGACGGAGGTTTAGGCGCAGGCATCGGAGGCAATGTTCTGGGACTCGATGCAGGATTGGGAGCCAAAGTTGGTGGAGACTCTTTGGCTAGCGTAGACGCCAACGTTGGGGGAGTCAACGCAGGCGTTTCTCTTGGGGGTAAAGACGGGACTCTCGGGTCCATAAAATTTGGTGGAATAGGCTTGAATGTAGGTGGGCCGCGCGGTCTCATCAGCTTTTCAAAATAAAAAAGCTACGACTGTATAAATAGATCCAGTACAAAAATAACAAGAATAAATATCTACTGTAACCTACTGCATTAAATAAAACAAACCCTGTACCTATATTGCTCATTTTAATGTTATAAAAACTATTGTACTGGTATGTAATGGACATCTATATGAAATAAATATACATTCTAAACCATAAGATGTACTCAATTTCAAATTCAGGGACTGAGATCAAGAACATGACTAGCCATGCAGAGGTCGATAGTCGACGTTGTTCGCTGGCCACTAGTCACCGGACCGTACAAAGCCGTGTCAAACAAAAGACAATCGAAATGGTGGTAGTAAAATTCGCGATTGCTTACTTACTTACTGGCTTTTAAGGAACCCGGAGGTTCATTGCCGCCCTCACATAAGCCCGCCATTGGTCCCTATCCTGAGTAAGATTAATCCATTTTCTATCATCATATCCCACCTCCCTTATATCCATTTTAATATTATCTTCCTACCTACGTCTCGCCCTCCCCAAAGGTCTTTTTCCCTCCGGCCTCCCAACTAACACTCTATATACATTTCTGGATTCGCCCATACGTGCTACATGTCCTGCCCATCTCAAACGTCTGGATTTAATGTTCCTAATTATGTCAGGTGAAGAATACAATGCGTGCAGCTCTGCGTTGTGTAACTTTCTCCATTCTCCTGTAACTTCATCCCTCTTAGCCCCAAATATTTTCCTAAGAACCTTATTCTCAAACACCCTTAATCTCTGTTCCTCTCTCAAAGTGAGGGTCCAAGTTTCACAACCATACAGAACAACCGGTAATATAACTGTTTTATGAATTCTAACTTTCAGATTTTTTGACAGAAGACTGGATGATAAGAGCTTCTCAACCGAATAATAACAGGCATTTCCCATATTCATTCTGCGTTTAATTTCCTCCCGAGTATCATTTATATTTGGTACTGTTGCTCCAAGATATTTGAATTTTTCCACCTCTTCGAAAGACAAATCTCCAATTTTTATAGTTCCATTTCGTACTATATTCTGGTCACGAGACATAATCATATACTTAGTCTTTTCGGGATTTACTTCCAACCCTATCGCTTTACTTGCTTCAACTAAAATTTCCGCGTTTTCCCTAATCGTTTGTGGATTTTCTCCTAGCATATTCACATTGTCCGCATAGACAAGAAGCTGATGTAACCCACTCAACTCCAAACCCTGTCTGTTATCCTTAACTTTCCTAATGGCATATTCTAGAGCAAAGTTAAAAAGTAAAGGTGATAGTGCATCTCCTTGCTTTAGCCCGCAGTGAATTGGAAAAGCATCAGATAGAAACTGGCCTATACGGACTCTGCTGTATGTTTCACTGAGACACATTTTAATTAATCGAACTAGTTTCTTGCGAATACCAAATTCAATAAGAATATTATATAAAACTTCTCTCTTAACCGAGTCATACACCTTTTTGAAATCTATGAATAAGTGATGTACTGTACTCTTATACTCCCATTTTTTCTCCAATATCTGTCGAATACAAAAAATCTTATCAATAGTCGATCTATTACGCCTAAAACCACACTGATGATCGCCAATAATTTCATCTACATATGGAGTTAATCTTTTCAAAAGGATATTCGCGATTATATTCTTAAATAATTCACTCCATTATTCAAGTGCAAGATTTATATAGCCTAGTACAACAGGTCGGCCTCGGTAGTGCAGTTGGTATAGTGCTGGCCTTCTGTGCTCGAGGTTGCGGGTTCGATTCCGGCTCAGGCATTTAAGTGTGCTTAAATGTGACAGGCTCATGTCAGTAGATTTACTGGCTTGTAAAAGAACTTCTGCGGGACAAAATTCCTGCACACCGGCGACGCTGATATAATCTCGGCAGTTTCGAGCGTCGTTAAATAAAACATAATTTTTATAGTACAACGGCGGTGTTTTGAATGCACCAAAAAAAATGCAGATGTAGTAAGATCTTAAAGTAGGTTATCACAACGAAATAAAGTGGGAAAGAATGTGTGTTTCAGGGAATATCATTCAAATGAAGGAAAGTAAATTTCCAGTTAATGTTCGCCAAGTACGTAATTATGACCACATTGCCGTTCTATTTGTGGTCTAGAGAAAATATCTCGTCATTTACGAAGATAACTTTTAGCGGCCATGAAATTATTCACAGCTTTTACCATAATTATTATTGTTTATCAATATTTCAAAACAAAAACTATCATAAGGGGCATAACCAACAGAATCATCTTCGCTATTTGCGCATGCGCAGATTTAGTTAATAAAAACCTAAACTAACCAAACCTAACCTTCGTATAATATGCAAGATGTGTAACGGGAGCAAGAAGGGATCATCTTTATTTGATCTGGAATGTACACACGAAAATAAATTCAAGTATCACGCTGGCACTGCATGAGTTGTCCGCGCATGCGCCACAGCAAAACTGTTCCTGTCGCGAACCCCTCATCTACTCACAATATTTACGCAAATACATCATGTCGCTAACAGTGGTGCTATATCTCAATAATGTTCAGAACTAAGGAGGTAGACAGAGAGAAAAAAAACAAATTTCTCCTTCTAACGAAGCCACAGAGCAACGTCATGTCCTTATGTTGGCGACATTGTGTATTTAGTTCAATTTGGTCGTAACCGTAACGGCACGGTTCAGAGCTACCGTTGCAAATTCTCCAGTTTAGCAACGCTTTGCTGTTTTTGTATTGTTACCTTGCATTGGGCCACATCTATTTCTCTACAAGGAATTTTTCTCTTCGGAGGAGGAGGAGTACAAGCACCGCAGCCTTAGGCTTATTGTATAACCTCCTTATGTTAGAATGAGTGTTGAGGTCCATTTGGGATCGCTCTTCAAGCGCATGATTCACTGCATGGTGCCATCGTATCGATTCAGCCACAGCATCCAGTTCTGACTGGAGTCTGTTCCTCAGCCTGCCTGTGATGTTATTCTGCAGTCTCCTCAGATCGATGCATCTGTTCGCAATTCATATGCCTGAACATGCTGCATCCTCAACCAGAAGAACATGTCGCAGTCGATTCCACAACTCACCAAGGCGCCATCTACCCAAGAGAGCTACACTCCCCCGATCTAACAACAATCCACTTATTAAAGCCCCTGCGGCTTCGCTGACAGTTGACGCCGACAGGCAAATACTGGAACCACGCCCGCCATGTCCTCCTAGTCAACCTGTGTACTATTAATTTGTTTAATGAAATGATACTAATGAACGCGAAATGAATCCGAGGTCCAACGCCGAAAGTTACCCAGCAATTCTGCTTCGAATGGTTGAGGGAGAACCTCAGAATAACCCCAACCAGGTAACTTGTCTCTAGTAGAATTTGAATCCGAGCCCGCTCGTTTCACGGTGAAGAATGGTAACCGTTACTCCACAGCAGTGGACTCCACAAGGAGTTTTTTTTAACGGAACATATAGAAAAATAGATTTGAAAACTGTTGACACATTCTCTTTTTTATTTAAAGAAACAGATTTTCATTCATAAAAAATAATAAATAAATTTAAAACGTAATCCTTTTTAGGTATTATAAATGTAAAAAGAATGGAAAATTCAAGAATCCCAAAAATTATGATGCAATATAAACCTAGAGGACATCGTCGACCAGGAAGACCTTTAAGAAGACTGCTAGATGGGGCCGAAACAGGTCTACAGAGGCCTAATTCGTGAAGGATGATGATGATGATGATGATGATGAATTACATTTCATTATCATTGCCATAATAAACGTTAATTCACAAAATTATATTTACAAATACGTTGACACTTCAGTATTTTTCGATTAGACCTTTTTTATTTTATTATAAATTTGTAAGTTGTTTAAGGGTATATGTACGTGAACGACCACAAATATTATCAGAAAATGCAGGCTCTAAATTTCTAAAATTTTATAAGAAAATGAACTTAAAATTGGATAAAAATAACAAGGTACCACAACAAGACTTATCAGAACTTAAATATCTGATAAAAGTATAAAAGGGTTACTAATAATGTTTTCGAACCAGTATATTTTTGTTGCTTTGTGAGTAAACAATAGAAGTTGGAAAAATAAGTTTCAGTTAAAGTTGTTTCTCTTTAAAAGTAGTTTCCAATGGTACCTTCAATGACCTGTATGTTATTATGTGAAATTTCGAAGTCGTCCACAGCTATCCCTCCTTCCGGTTTTTACAGGAAATGGTACTACCACCAATCGATTCTTTACACAGGTTTTGGAAATCAAAATTTCTTCATGGACAACCAGTATCATATAGTTCTCGAGAAAGAAGGCTGACACAAGTAGTCTGAAACACCCGGTATATATACAAGATGTTAAAAAAGAGTCTAATATTTTGAATGGTGGTAGTACATATTACAACAAGAAAAAAATGTCCAACAAACGTTAGTCCTAAAATTAATAGTTTTTACTAAAAACGTACTTTAAAATGCGTACTGATTCTCCGTATCGGCGTTCCTTAGCAAACCAACTGCCACTCTTGCCTTACCATCAAAGACTACACATACGGTTTTTGCATGACGGAGCACCAACCCATTTCCATAACAGAGCCAGATGGCATCTAACACAGCTATTTAATCTTCGATGGATTGGGCGAGGAGGTTCTGTACCATGGCCTGCTCGTTCACCAGATCTTAAACTCTTGGAATTTGGTTATGCGGACACTTAAGGCCTTAGTGTACGCAACATCCATTGAATACGTTCAAATACTACAGGAGAGTGTCTTCAACGCTTGTCAGCACATCTCAGACTAAAGACTGGTTCACAATAAACCGGGAACGAGAACCAGAATGAAAACGAGAAGCAGAGGACGTGAATATGAAAATTTTTGATTCACAATAAACCGAGAACGTAGACGACTATGCATATCGATATGCATGTCAATAACGATATGTAAAGTCGATATTATGCATTCTGATGTTATTTGTGTATAATTGACCAATGGGGTTCCCTGATGAGTACAAGGCAGCCAACATAAACACAGGTTAACCAACTTCGAAATTTCAACTGAAACATTTCACTAGGTACGGTACTATAAATATGCCCATGCATCTTTATTATCACAACCTATTTTAAGTCTACCATAACGTAAAATAATTAGAGAAGAAACATTTGTAATAGAACAAAAATGAACACAACAGTAGTTATTGAATCGAAGCATGAATACGTAGTGTGTAATACAACCAATACAGGAATAAAATATGTTTCACTAACGATCGGTGTTCAAAGATGCAGCTATTGAAAGCCACGTATTCTCCTTCATTTTCTCATCTCTATACGAGGCGCGCCGCTTATCGTAAACGTGAGGATTTTCCTCAACACTCAATATTAGAATCTCATCAAATAAAAGTTGCTCCATGATGCACAGCACAGAACAAAATAATGCATAGGTTATGTCACGGTCTTCTTGCTACAAAATATACGACGACAAAATAGCTTTTAGGTGGTAATAGAATGAATCTAGTGGGCTGTGATCGGAAACGTGAACGCCAAAGTTGAAACTTGGCCAACTCTCCGTTCCCGATCCCGGGCTCCGGCAAGCTTTTCGTTAATTGTGAATGCTCACATTTAAATGTACACATTTTAACAATTTTACCATTTTCGTTTTCGTTCCGATTCTCGTTTCCGGTTTATTGTGAACCGGCCTTAAAGGCTGGTCCAATAAACCGGGAACGAGAGCCAGAACGAGAATGGAAAGCGGAGGACGTGAACGTGAAGATTTTTTATTCACAACAAACCGAGAACAGAAATGACTATGCATATCGATATGTTATATCAATAACGATGTCGACTTAGTTGGCGAGTTGGTACAGCGCTGGCCTTCTATGCCCAAGGTTGCGGGTTCGATCCCGGGCCAGGTCGAAGGCATTTAAGTGTGCTTAAATGCGACAGGCTCATGTCAGTAGATTTACTGGCATGTAAAAGAACTCCTGCGGGACAAAATTCCGGCACATCCGGCGACGCTGATATAACCTCTGCAGTTGCCAGCGTCATTAAATAAAAGATAAAAAAAATCATCAATAGCGATATGCACAATCGATATTATACATTCTCATGGCGTTCTCTCATGACTATAAGCCAGCCAACATAAACACAAGTTAACCAAATTCAAAATTTATGACGCAGAATATGCATATGGATTCATCTACAAAATCCAATCCAAAATTTGTTACAATTGAGGCAACACATCAGGTTAGCAATTGACAGCAAAATTGTATTGTACGGTATTGTATTTATTAACATTCCAGCTAGAATATGGAACAAGTCAAAAAACTTAATACTATTATAAATTATCTTAATTTATAGTCACAGTCTAGATGAAATATATACAGAAGAGATTTACAATATAGTCTACTAGTACAACACAAAGTTTTAGTATCAATTTCATGAAGTGTTATTGAATGTCATGAATTCACCTACAGAATAGAAGGCATGAGAAATTAGGTTCTTCTTTAATTTGGCCCTAAATAATCTTATGTTTTGAGTTTCATTTTTTATATCGATAGGGAAGCTATTAAAAAATTTTACTGCCATATAACGCACTCCTTTTTGATAGCACGATAGACTTGCCGATGGAGTATGAAAGTCATTTTTTGACGTGTATTTATGCTATGAACTGTTGAATTAGTTACAAAGTTTTCACGATTACATACGAGGAAGACTATTAATGAAAAGATATACTGACAAGCCATGGGCATTATTTGTAGTTTTTTTTTTAAATAGCCCTACAAGATTCCCTAGATTTGGCACTTACTATTATTCTAATTACTCTTTTTTGTAATAGGAATATACTGTTACTATCTGTGGAATTTCCCCAGAATATTATTCCAAAACTCATTACCGAGTGGAAGTATGCAAAGTATATTGTTTTTAAGGTATTGGTATTTACTATCTTTTGCATAGATCTAATAGCAAAACAAGCTGAATTTAGTTTGGGGGTAATTTCTTTAATATGATTTTTCCAATTTAACACATTATCGATTTTTAAGCCAAGAAATTTGGTTGTCGTTGTTTCTAATAGGGATCTGTTGTAAATTATTGCGCTAGAAATTTGCGAGGTTGAATTTGAACAGGATTTAAATTGAATTATGTTAGTTTTGTTACAATTCAATACCAATTTATTGACTGAGAACCAGTCACATATTTTGAAGAGAATTTCCTCTGTTGAAGATTGGAATGTGTTGCCTCAAATGTTGCAAAACACTTGGAGGGAATTGGAATATCGTTTGCAGATATTGAGATATACTGAACTGGAGACTTTTATATAACATTGAAACAAATTTTCAGTTAATTACTCAACTCAGGTTTTTCTTTAATTTCTTGATACCTGTAGCGCAGACAAGGTCTATAATATACTAATCGTTAAAATTCTGTTGCAGAAATTTCTGTATTACATACATAGTAGTGGCTTGTGGAACAAATGCTGCAAATTCAGTTAATTATAAGTTCAAATAAAATGTTTCATACTTATTTTCCAGAAAGATTACCAGACATTTTGAAATGTATTTGTTTCCATAATGATGAAGATGTAACATGTAAAGCAACCTAATAACTCAATAACCCTATCAAAAATATCTCTTTTAAAAAGGTTCCTCTTTAATGTTTTTTATTTATTTTTTTTATTTATTTATTTAATAATAACATATACATACAAACGTTACATTAAAATACCCCGAAAGAGCAAAGCTCGTGTTCGGGAACAGTTCCGTTACATAGATACACATACTTTGTAGACAAAATACTTCAGAAAAAAGGTCACATAAAGATGATAATAAAATTAGTAAATAATAATACTAGTAATAACTGAGTGAAAAAAGAGACGATGTTGAGATTGATGGATTAATATTAAATTATTATTAGTAGTATAATTAGTGCAGGTCATGTTGATATAGTAACCAAGATAAAATAGAAAAGTACACTTAGGATAGAAATAAACTTGTTTTACAATACATGGTACATAATATATATACAGGGAAGTCTGTCATATAAATTTTTTAATTCTGGATCTGAAAATTTCATTGCTTAAAGTAGTCAATTCTGGATGAAATTTTATTATCGAATTATATAGCCGTGGACCATAATTTGCACTGTGTAGTAAAGCAGCAGATGTGAAATATTTAGGTTCAACTTATTTAAGAATTTCATTTCGTTTTGTATTATGAGCATGTGGCTGAGCTACAAATTTCGTTCTATTTTTATGATAGAATTTCATTAAGGGGAGAGGATGGTATTTCTTAAAACTTTTTTCCTATTTGGTGTAAAATATTAATTTTTTGTATGTAGAGAGCTCATAGCTGTGGCAACTCAACCAAATAAAAATATTTTGAAAAAGAAATTATTTGGGGACCCAAATTTGAAAAAAATATACCCAATGCAGGATTGTACTAAAATCGATATATCTAAACCGTTTTTAAAGATAGACTCAAACAATTTTCTGCAATGTATTTGCAAAAGAATTTTCTACAAACAGTCTGTAACAGAATTTTGATATTATTCCCTACGTTTGTAAAATAAACAATTAAAATTTAATAACAATTTTCTGATTTCCTTTCTTGCAAACAAACGGACGTATTTTTTTTAATGAAATCAATTAACAAAATTCCGTTACAGAGAAAAGTTTCCTAATAGTCTAAAGAATGTATGTTCTAAATTTCATGCATGTATCTTTAACAGTTCAGAAATTATATCCATTTTTGTCTGGCAATGTAGCATAAAAAATGAAGTTACTGCAAACCGATAAAAGCGGGCGTGTGATTTAAAAATCCATAGCGCAGAAGTTTAAAAATGACGCCTCAACATTCGATAAGGACACAAATACCCACAAAATGTTATGCATTGTATTCCACACATATGAAAGGGTATTTTAAAGAATTTTTTTTTAAATTTAATTTACTTGAAACAACAATAAAAATGGGCGAGTGATTTAAAAATCCATAACGCAGGAAGTTTAAAAATGGCGACTCAAATCCGATAAGGGCACAAATACCCACAAAATGTTATGCTATGCATTCCACACATATCACAGAGTATTTTAAAGAATTTTTTTGTTTTTTGAAAATTTACTCATTTTTCACCAAAAAATACCATCCTCTCCCCTTAAAGAGTATTTATAAATTTGGTCAATTCTAAAAACAAATTTTGATTATACGTTTTTGCAACATAATTAGAGGAAAAAGAGCAGTTTTTGTAATGCCTCCCCATCCAATTATACCATATTGGATAACAGATTCAACTAGAGCCAAATAAACCAAACGTAATACATGAGTAGGCAAGTAATGGCGAAGGTTTACAAATTTGTAAATTGTTTTACGTATCCTGTTACATAAAAAGGTGATTTGTCTATCCCATTTCAAGTGCTGATCAACAATAATTCCCAGGTATTTCACATCTACAGATTCTTTCAGGCAAGGGCATTTACAGGTTGTAGAGAGTTTACAAAATGAGTTGTGGATTATTAATTTTAAATGAGAAAGTGATTTCAATTTGTTCAATCCAGAGACTGTTAAAGAAAATGGCACCAAAGCAGTTTTAGTTATATTTAGAGATAGCAAATTTGCATCAAGCCAGTTTTTGATCAAATTTATACCTACATTGGCATGTTTATAAGTGTCCTCCCAAGTTAAACCACTGAAAATCACCACCGTATCATCACCGTAAGAATAACAGGAGCCATTATGTACTTTCAAATCAATATTACTAAATACTTTTCCTTGAACACATCTTCAGTTCTTTGAGTTCTCCATACAACAAAATGATATGCTTGGCAGCGATCTCAGATCTAATCGATTAAACCAAAGGAATAGGAAATTAATTTTGATAAGATGCAGCTAAAATAGAAAGCATGACTCAATTTACTAATGCCTCTTCCATATTACTGCACTACATCCTAGAAAAATCAGAGAATCACACATATAAGTATCTACACCGCCCAGCCATTAAATATATAAAAATGACCCACACCACTTCAGTAATAACTGTAAAAATATTTCATTTTAATAGCAATATTGTTATGTTACGTATTTGTAGTTTTCAGTAACTCTATCCTATACTATAGCTGTTACTCTGTAAATTATAAATATTAAGAACTAATTTAAGATATACGCTTACTTATATAACCCCAAAAGGGTTCACTTTCATATCATCGATATATCAATGGCATTACAGTCTTACTAATAAACCGTGTATAGTTTTATACGAGACTTATGCAGAGTTGAGACAGAAAACGTTACTAATAAACCGTGAATAAGCTATGGACGTATAAACAGGCTGTAACTATACAATGGGAATTGCTTTGCAGTAAGTTATATACACGAAACCCTTTGTTTAAGCGTTGTATATAGGGAAAAAATGGCCGCCCCTTTAACAGCTGTTCGTATCGACTGTCATTTTATGATGATGGTTGCCTTGTAACCACAGAAGAACAAACCAAAAAGCACAGAATAATTAGAATAATATTGCTGTAGCTTGTACTCTTTGACCAAAATATAGTGTGGTAATCGATTAGAGCCAGTTGTACTATCGATATTTAACACGGCACACTAGAGCGCTCTGCCGGATCCAATAAAGAACCTCAGATATTCTATTACATTTCGTAACGAAGTAATGACGAAACTATGACGTAGCTGTGTTAACAGTTGTACTGTTATACACGACGTATGTAGTGATTATTAGTAAGGAATTTACACGACTTATAAACGAGCTACTCATTGTATAAGTATAAGACAGTTAAACGTCTGTATATAGAGTTTTTTATTAGAAAGACCGTTAATGTATATCATTAGTGACAAATACATTATGGCATAAACTGTGATAATATTTTAATGTAATAATGTCATCAAACCTTCTTAAGTTTTGTAGTTTCTAACATCCAATACACAGCTGCACTCAAAAAATTACGTATCAGAGAATCAGACCTGTAAATTATTTTTAGTAAGCCTTGAGATGTTCTAAAAAAATTACACAAATCAAGATCGACATAGCTATTGGAATTATGGTGTCAGAGAATCTGAGCTCTAAATATGTCAGCAATCCTGCAGGTCATGGCCTTCGTGTAATATTGTTTATTGTAATGTGTGTGTTTTGTTTTATTCTGAAAAGCCATTAGTTCTCAAAACTGACGACAGATGGATTTTGGAAAATTGGAAAATTGTATAGGAAAATTGACATTTCACTGAAAACTACTGTTTTTCTGAAAAACTTTGGGTTCCAAGCTTCAAAATGAGGGGACATTTATTAAAATCGGTTCAGCCGTTTTCCCGTAATTTCCATTACCAGTTCAAATTATATATACAAAATATATATATAAATATATATATATATAGATTTTATCACAACTGTACTCAGTGGAAGAAAAGGCCTTATGCCTTAAGTTTCTCAGCGAAAATAAAACATTCCACATTCTAATAAATAATACAGCACGCATCTTCAAAACTTTAAAATCTATTTCAGTATAGAATACTTTCCAATTGGTTACTTAACGACGCTGTATCAACTACTAGATCATTTAGCATCGATGGGATCGGTGATAATGAGATGGTATTTGGCAACACTGTAATAAAAGAAAAACACTATACCAATACAATAACATCTATACATAAAGAAGCAAACTTCAATTTTGCGTGGGTGGTAAAAATATGTTACAGATAAAGCATGACGTGATTCCAACAGTCAACAAAACCTCATGATCAGTCTTTTTTTCAAGATGGCGGACGAAGTACATGTGCTCTGAGCAATTTAGAGGTGAAGTACGAAAATGCACGGACCTGATTTGGGGAAATTCATTCCGTCATGGGGGTGACAGAATTCAATGTGACCAACATTCTGCAACTTAATTTTTTTAAAGATTCGTGAATATTTATTTATTTACTTACTTAGTTACTTATTTACTTATTCATTCATTCATTCATTCATTCATTTATTCATTCATTTATTGATTGATTGATTGATTTATTTACTTACTTACATATTTATTTATTTATATAACCTGGTAGAGATAATGCCATCAGGCCTTCTCTTCCCCTCTACCAGGGGATTACAACTACAATATTAAGAACAAAATTACAATTATAATTACAATTAATATTAAATTAACAAATACAATACAAATCAAAGTACTAAAAGATTAACTGATTAATAAAAGCTAGACAGTTTATTGTAAAAGTTAAGAAGAGAGAAGCATTTCTTTTATTGATTATGTAAAAATTAAACCTACTCTACTCAGTAAGAAAATGCTTAATAAGTTTGCTTTTGAACGCTACTAAATTCCGACAGTCTCTGATGTCACTGGGTAGGGTATTCCACAAGCGCGAGAGCGAGATTGTGTATGATGATGAATACGATGATGTCTTATGTGTTGGTATGGCTAGTATGCGGCTATTTTGCGTGCGTGTGAAGAGATTATGATATGATGACAGGTAACTGAAACGGGAGGCAAGGTAGGTAGGTGTAGAGGTGTGAAGGACTTAGAAAGGAGAACAAGAGAATGAAAATTTCTACGTTCGTTAAGCCGTAGCCAGTTTAGAGTTTGGAAGGATAAATCATGTTGAGAGTTAAGGCTGGTTCACAATAAACCATTTATCGTAAAACCATTGTTAATGAAGACATCATACTCCTGTATATATTTTATTATTTCGTGAAATTCTTTATCGTAAAACCATTGTTAATGAAGGCATCATACTCCTGTATATATTTTATTACTTCGTGAAATTCTTTATCGTAAAACCAATGTTAATGAAGGCATCATAATCTTGTATATATTTTATTACTTCGTGAAATTCTTTATCGTAAAACCATTGTTAATGAAGGCATCATACTCTTGTATATATTTTATTACTTCGTGAAATTCTTTATCGTAAAACCATTGTTAATGAAGGCATCATACTCTTGTATATATTTTATTACTTCGTGAAATTCTTTATCGTAAAACCATTGTTAATGAAGGCATCATACTCCTGTATAAATTTTATTACTTCGTGAAATTCTTTATCGTAAAACCATTGTTAATGAAGGCATCATACTCTTGTATATTTTATTTTATTATTCATTAAAACCATTGTTAATGAAATTCTTGTATATATTTTATTACTTCGTAAATTCTTTAAAACCATTGTTAATGAAGGCATCATACTCTTGTATATATTTTATTACTTCGTGAAATTCTTTATCGTAAAACCATTGTTAATGAAGGCATCATACTCTTGTATATATTTTATTACTTCGTGAAATTCTTTATCGTAAAACCATTGTTAATGAAGGCATCATACTCTTGTATATATTTTATTACTTCGTGAAATTCTTTATCGTAAAACCATTGTTAATGAAGGCATCATACTCTTGTATATATTTTATTACTTCGTGAAATTCTTTATCGTAAAACCATTGTTAATGAAGGCATCATACTCTTGTATATATTTTATTACTTCGTGAAATTCTTTATCGTAAAACCATTGTTAATGAAGGCATCATACTCTTGTATATATTTTATTACTTCGTGAAATTCTTTATCGTAAAACCATTGTTAATGAAGGCATCATACTCTTGTATATATTTTATTACTTCGTGAAATTCATCGTAAAACCATTGTTAATGAAGGTATCATACTCCTGTATATATTTTATTACTCTGTATATATTTTATTACTTCGTGAAATTCTTTATCGTAAAACCATTGCATCATACTCTTGTATATATTTTATTAGGTAAAACCATTGTTAATGAAGGCATCATACTCATCATTGTTAATGAATATCTCTTGTATATATTTTATTACTTCGTGAAATTCTTTATCGTAAAACCATTGTTAATGAAGGCATCATACTCTTGTATATATTTTATTACTTCGTGAAATTCTTTATCGTAAAACCATTGTTAATGAAGGCATCATACTCTTGTATATATTTTATTACTTCGTGAAATTCATCGTAAAACCATTGTTAATGAAGGCATCATACTCTTGTATATATTTTATTATCGTGAAATTCTTTATCTAAAACCATTGTTAATGAAGGCATCATACTCCTTGTATATATTTTATTACTTCGTGAAATTCTTTATCGTAAAACCATTGCTAATGAAGGCATCATACTCTTGTATATATTTTATTACTTCGTGAAATTCATCGTAAAACCATTGTTAATGAAGGCATCATACTCCTGCATATATTTTATTACTTCGTGAAATTCTTCATCGTAAAACCATTGTTAATGAAGGCATCATACTCCTGTATATATTTTATTACTTCGTGAAATTCTTTATCGTAAAACCATTGTTAATGAAGGCTTGTATATCATATTCATCTAAAACCATTGTTTGTATATATTTTATTACTTCGTGAAATTCATCGTAAAACCATTGTTAATGAAGATATCATACTCCTGTATATATTTTATTACTTCGTGAAATTCTTTATCGTAAAACCATTGTTAATGAAGGCATCATACTCTTGTATATATTTTATTACTTCGTGAAATTCTTTATCGTAAAACCATTGTTAATGAAGGCATCATACTCTTGTATATATTTTATTACTTCGTGAAATTCATCGTAAAACCATTGTTAATGAAGGCATCATACTCCTTTATATATTTTATTACTTCGTGAAATTCTTCATCGTAAAACCATTGTTAATGAAGGCATCATACTCCTGTACATATATTTTATTACTTCGTGAAATTCATTATCGTAAAACCATTGTTAATGAAGGCATCACACTCCTGTATATATTTTATTACTTCGCGAAATTCTGTATCGTAAAACCATAGTTAATGAAGGCATCATACTCCTGTACATATATTTTATTACTTCGTGAAATTCATTATCGTAAAACCATTGTTAATGAAGGCATCATACTCCTGTATATATTTTATTACTTCGCGAAATTCTTTATCGTAAAACCATTGTTAATGAAGGCATCATACTCCTGCATATATTTTATTATTTCGTGAAATTCTTTATCGTAAAACCATTGTTAATGAAGGCATCATACTCCTGTACATATTTTATTATTTCGTAAAATTCTTTACCGTAAAACCATTGTTAATGAAGCCATCATACTCCTGTAAATATTTTATTATTTCGTGAAATTCTTTACCGTAAAAACATTGTTAATGAAGGCATCATACTCCTGTATATATTTTATTTTTTTTTTTTGGTGAAATTGTTTATCGTAAAACCATTGTTAATGAAGGAATCATACTGCTGTATATATTTTATTTTTCGTGAAATTCTTTATCGTAAAACCATTGTTAATGAAGGCATCATACTCCTGTATATATTTTATTATTTCGTGAAATTATTTATCGTTAAACCATTGTTAATGAAGGCATCATACTCCTGTATATATTTGATTATTTCGTGAAATTCTTTACCGTAAAATCATTGTTAATGAAGGCATCATACTCCTGTATATATTTTATTATTTCGTGAAATTCTTTACCGTAAAACCATTGTTAATGAAGCCATCATACTCCTGTATATATTTTATTATTTCGTAAAATTCTTTACCGTAAAACCATTGTTAATGAAGCCATCATACTCCTGTATATATTTTATTATTTCGTAAAATTCTTTACCGTAAAACCATTGTTAATGAAGCCATCATACTCCTGTAAATATTTTATTATTTCGTGAAATTCTTTACCGTAAAACCATTGTTAATGAAGGCATCATACTCCTGTACATATATTTTATTACTTCGTGAAATTCATTATCGTAAAACCATTGTTAATGAAGGCATCATACTCCTGTATATATTTTATTACTTCGCGAAATTCTTTATCGTAAAACCATTGTTAATGAAGGCATCATACTCCTGCATATATTTTATTATTTCGTGAAATTCTTTATCGTAAAACCATTGTTAATGAAGGCATCATACTCCTGTACATATTTTATTATTTCGTAAAATTCTTTACCGTAAAACCATTGTTAATGAAGCCATCATACTCCTGTAAATATTTTATTATTTCGTGAAATTCTTTACCGTAAAACCATTGTTAATGAAGCCATCATACTCCTGTATATATTTTATTATTTCGTGTAATTCTTTACCGTAAAACCATTGTTAATGAAGCCATCATACTCCTGTATATATTTTATTATTTCGTGTAATTCTTTACCGTAAAACCATTGTTAATGAAGCCATCATACTCCTGTATATATTTTATTATTTCGTGAAATTCTTTATCGTAAAACCATTGTTAATGAAGGCATAATACTCCTGTATATATTTTATTATTTCGTGAAATTCTTTATCGTGAAACCATTGTTAATGAAGGCATCATACTCCTGTATATATTTTATTATTTCGTGAAATTCTTTATCGTATAACCATTGTTAATGAAGGCATAATACTCCTGTATATATTTTATTATTTCGTGAAATTCTTTATAGTAAAACCATTGTTAACGAAGGCATCATACTCCTATATATATATTTTTTATTATTTCGTGAAATTCTTTATCGTAAAACCATTGTTAATGAAGGCATCATACACCTGTATATATTTTATTATTTCGTGAAATTCTTTATCGTAAAACCATTGTTAATGAAGGCATAATACTCCTGTATATATTTTATCCCTGTATATATTTTATTATGTCATGTAATTATTGGTTAACGTAAAATCACTGTTAATATAAAAATCTTATATCTAAGTTTATTCTATTATTTTATGTAATTGTTTATTGTAAAATCACTGTTAATGTAACGAACTATTAATGATCATGTTATTCAAATATTTCTACTGAAAATTTAATATTTATGCACTGTACCTGTGTAATGGAGAATAAATTACTGTTTCTTCATTTCAGAACTGTGACATCGGACAAACTTGACTGAATAATATGGTCACAGTGTTACGACTCCTTTCAAAGAATTCAACTTCTCGAATAATTGAGACAAACAACTGCACTCCATAAACAAAACAGTTTTTTCCCTTCCAATCGCTGATCATATAAACAAGAGCCCTGGTTGATACCGGTAAGTGACTTATAATCATAATTCATTTTTAAAAAACTGTTTAAAGTAGGATATGAAAAGGTTCCCAAAGTATGCGGTCATTACAGGAAAGATATAGGACGGGGTGTCCAATAGGTTGCTTGTGGTTCAATCCTATGAATCCGTATATTGCGAACCGTATTTTTCCGCTCTCAGCCAATAGAATTGCGAATAGTTTTGGCTCAATACTCTCCCTGAATAAAGTATGATGATATTGTTCCCTACAACCCCGCTAAAAATGAACTCGAGATTGCAGCGAAGAAAGCTAACATTCCTGCACTCAACTAAAGGTGTATCAGAGGTCCCTTAATTTAGATAATTTGATTTGGTTCATGGATTTTCTTTTTAACAAACTGTATCTACACACTTTGTTTTTGTGTTCTCTATGACCCAGAAAATAATTACTAAATGACAGAGTCCGGTTAAAAATTTTCACGTGTTGGTTTCGGTTCAATGAGACCTGATAAAGCAGCTGGGATCCAATTTTTGTATATATATATATATATATATATATATATATATATATATATATATATATATATATACCCGTGGCCCACTGCATTGATATACTCGTCAAGCTACACTTCATCTTCTGTGAAGATAGCAAACAACATGTTCACCTTTCAAGTAAGTTGAATTTGTCACTTTTTCAGATATAAGCAGATATATTCTGCAGAAACGTACCTGAGCTAAATCGGTACAAACCGAATTCATAGCCTTGTTTATGGGCGAAAAATTCTAAATCCAAATCAAATCAGTCCGTGATCATAAATGATTTTATTTCTTATTTATTTGATTGTTCATTGTGTTGCATGAAAGTAAATTTCCAATCAACTTGTTTCGATTTACTAATTTCTGATTTGAGAAATAAATACATTTGGCATTAGAGCTATTTAGCAATCACGGTCAATTTGATGTTCTTTAAAAGGGGAGAAACGAATGCATCGAGAGGGCGTTGATCAAGAAAAGAAATGAATGCTTTGTCTTTTTTGCTTTTACAGAAGTAAAACAGTTGAATTCCATCTGTATATACTACAGAATAAAGTAAAGTAAATGAACCTAACTAAAAACGTGAGGGCAAAATTTTTTTCTGATAGACTAATAATAGAGCCCTTCTATTAAAAGACCTGAAAGATGAATTCATGGATGTAGTAGAAAATAAAAAGACGGAAAGTATTTCGGTAAACCAGAAAAAAATACAGAATTTTTCGGTTCCGTTTGGAAATAATAACGTCATTCACCATAATATGATGTCAGAATTAGCTTAAGGATATTTATTTTGATGTACCGAAGTACATATGATATTTCCATGCAGATATTCTGCGTCATCATATGATGAAAGAGTGATGCAATGGAGAAAAATTCTCTCCGGCGCCGGGATTTGAACCCGGGTTTTCAGCTCTACGTGCTGACGCAGAATATCTGCATGGAAATATCATATGTACTTCGGTACATCAAAATATATATGATATGCGTAATAAATCACTTTGTGATTTAAGACGGCGCCCATACCGTCGGATCCCGGCCAATCAGTCACTCATCCGAGTGCACCTCAACACATGTATGGACTTCGGTCCTGCGTTCATAGACATCTATGACGTAGTGCAGAGGGCGGCCACTAGAGGGAACCCAAGAGATGGAGCTTAATCTGAGATGATTCTAACCGGCGTCGGGGTTGTATCCGGCGTGGCTTAGTGGATAAAGCATCAGCACGTAGAGCTGAAAACCCGGGTTCAAATCCCGGCGCCGGAGAGAATTTTTCTCCATTGCATCACTCTTTCATCTTAAGGATATTTGCCGATCATTTATTCATATTGTTTGGAAATTTCTTCATCTGAAGAATTTATTAGGTCATTTTAGAACAACATAGTTACATACTTAAACTATTTCCCATATAAATTGCTCTAACTCCACTATAAACAACATATACACGGACATCATTTTATTTTTACTTGCATTTTTATTGTACCTGCATTTCTGAATGTACTTCACTCTCACCCCTTCACTAATGTCCTTGCTCCCGTCAGACACACAAACTTACGGCCGCTGTTGCATTCGAAGTCTTCAAGCAGTGAAGTAAACACTGCAGTGTATAGTGTGTTTCATAAATATGATTGTGTTTTCTATAGAAGAAAGAACCTATATTAATAATATCGTACTAAAAAATTATATTCAAGAAACGATAAATTCAATTTCAGAGAATATGCTTCAAAATGTTTTTAATAATATGCGTAAAGAATTGAAGCCTGCATTGTAATGAACGTCAACCATTTTCAGCAACTTGTTTAAAAATTCAGATTAGCTTTTTTTGAATTGAGGTGGCTAGAAGCAAAGGAATGCTAGTGACATTTGTGATAACATGAGTTAAGTGCATCCAGTGCAAGCAAAAGTATCTAACATTTTAGTGGCAAAGGGATATTTTAATCGCATCACACATTAAAATTTAAATAAAAGATTTCACCGATTTTACGAAAGCTTAAACATTTAAACCCCATTTTCTCAAAAGTAACTTAAGTGCACTTACAGCCCTTTACTTATGACCCCCTCAATTTAAATGCACTCTCTATATTGTATGTTAACATCAATAATTAATATGCTAAATAAAGTAGACATTACATAACGAACATAGCCGCCTAAAAAGTTGAGTTTTTGAAAAAAAAAATGTTACTACTCTACTGTATTTTGATAAATTCCGTAAAAGTGATGATCAAACTGAAAATCGTAATACCGTATTTGCCTACAACAAAAATGGATACACTACTTTTCTCTCCTCCTATACCTAGTAAAATGATTTGTTTACATATTGCACTAGTAACATCAAACTCCTGTAATGGAAGGGGGCAACAGTGTTTCCGAGTATAGCCAGGTTAATGTTAAAAATGTTGGTAAAAATAAAGTGATGTCCCTGTACTTGATAAATGATCAGTCACTAATCAGCAAAAATATGTTGATTTATTCTGATGGGTGATTGATTTCCAATCAAATAGTCTCCTTGATCACTGATCATATTTGATCGGCCTCTCTGCAACCGGGCCTAAGACTTTCGGCTCTGAAGTAAGTTTCCAGATCTGCGGTTATTAGAATTTTTCCTGTTGCAACGCTCTCCAAATTAAGCGAGAGAAGAAATATATATATATATATATATATAGTAACAAACAACACTGCGAGATTTCGTCACTGTTTCCTTTTAAGCAGTTCTCTGTAGCGAAATGGCGGCAAGCTTTGAAAGTACAGGATTGAGAAATTATTCTTGAACGCAGAATCATGAAGGAATGTTATTTTTCGTATTATTGATTTCAATGATCTCTTACGACTTCTTTGTGAATTATAAGTCGAGATAAGTCTGAATGCGTATAGACAATATTATCGAATTCAGACATACCTCCCTGACGTTGACAACGTGTTCCCTGTCCTACCCGATCTGTTCACAACAGATCTTCTGCAGGAGTTCCGCTGGGAAGTGTTTCAACATCCACCCTACAGCCCAGATCTCGCTCCCAGCGAGTACAATTTTTTCTTACACCTCAAGAACTTTCTGTCCGGTTAGCATTTTCACAATGACAAAGAGGTGCAGACGGCAGCACACACTGGTTTCAATCACAGGCGGCAGACTTTTACGACAAAGTGATATAAAAATTGATCCCATGGTATGACAAATGTCTCAATTCTGGTGTGGAATATGTTGCAAAATGCTCAGCAATTGCTGTATCTGTTCCAATAAATCTTTCCACGACATTCTGTTTTCTTTCTCTAAAAAGTCCCGTGAAAATTTATTTTCTGGATTTATCTTGTAATTTAATGTGATAATATCATAAGAAATTACATGTCCATAGCAAATTTGAACTTTGTAGTCTTGAAAAGCCGGAAAAAAAAATATATTTTTTTTTCTTTCGCATTTTCTTAAAGAGATTGATTTGCAAATATCTCACTCTTGCATTTAGGCGACAAAGATGACGATTTCTCGGAGCTGAGATTTTGGAACTAGTCACAGTCGGAACTAGTGACAAACCTGTCACAACGATAAAATCACAGGCATGGATGAATATATAATAGGATGCGAAACTTACTGAGTTTCCCGTAACACATACTAGATGCGCTGTTGTAGAAATTGACCTTGCTGCCACCTGTTGGGAGGAGAGTCGTTATTACAGCAGCGCACCAAGTAGCGAAAATAGTAACTAATTACTCCATGCATTTAGCAGCGCACCTGGTGACGAAAATGTTAAACTGTGCAGAAAGTATTCCCTCCCACCCTCATCGATATTCAAAACTAACCCAATTTAAAATAAAACATTTACATTTTTATTCCTCATAGCATCTTCTACTGAAAATTCTTACCGGAGCCAACAGGAAGATAAAAGAGACGATCTATTTTACACTACCCAATTAAAATATAACCAGACAGAGACAAAAAATTAAGCAAAAGTTTAGATAATTGGGATTGTATTCTTTGTGTATTTATTGTACAGCGCAATGGAAAAGTCTGCAAGAACTACTTAGATAGTTCAATTCATTATATTACTATTACTTTACAATACATTCCACAACACTATTTTTACAACGTCCATAAACATCACTGTTTAACATACACTGCTTATACACACGTAGTATCACTTTATGTTCACTTATTAGCAAGTTTCTGTCTGTCATCTTGTCTCTTCGAGCAATATCTCCAATGGATAAAAAGAGAACTCTGGGAAACGTACCCAACACGTAGTTCTAATGTTCACCACCTACGACGTTGGGCGCTGAACATCTTATTTCAGCCCCCCCGCCGCCAGATGGTGCTGACCGCAGTTTCTCATCTTATGAATGAAATTTGTTTAAACAAAAGCCGCCCTAAATAAGGGTTCGATAGATCGGCCTACTAATCAATCCATAAAGAATAATAAGTAAACAAAACAATTTTGTGACATTTGGAAAGAAAAAGAAAAAACATTAAGATAAGAAAACGTAGGAAATCATTTACAATAAAAATTTTGTTGGGTACAAATGATTACTAATTATAGCTAAGGATGATTTTAACACGTGAGATCCTATGGCATCAATCGTTGCATCAGAAATTTTGTATTGTTTAAGTTGATTTAAAGTTTCACGTGGGATCGTGCCACGGGCACCGGACATGAGCCCAAAAACTGTCCAATGTGTGATGTGGTATTGTGCTCCAAGATGCTGACAACAAGGCTCATATATGACTTGTTTTTCACGACACACCTCTTGTGGCTGTTGCTCATGCATCTCGAAACGGATTGTGGGATCAAGAATGACACCCTTATCCTTCTGCCGATCAATTATGATGATATCAGCCCGTCTAGTAGAGCCATCAGAAGGGACGCAACCAACCTCCTCATAAACCTCATAGGAAGCATTCTGACGGATTGAAGCTGCGATGAGAGAACGAACCGTATTATGTCTGTTGATTAGGGGCAATTCTTCATGATGCAGAAACCCAAGACGTGAGGAAGCGTTTCTTGCTCGTCGCATCTTCTGCAACGGGTTGAGTCAAGAGTTCTACCAGAGAGATACGTACAGGTATTGTATTACAGTTCATCTTAATGGCTTGCGTCCACTGACTGCTCGAAAGTCCCTTTTTGGTTGAGATCCACGAATTACCTTTCTTCCAGTGAGAATAGAAAACAACTCCCAAACCTTTACTTTCCACTTCAAAGGTCTCCAAATGACACTCCACCAACAGTTCTTCGGGTCTTTCTGCGTATTGCTTTCTCACAGGATCATTTTTCTTCACACTTTATATTGTTCTGCTCTTATGAAGTATTTTTAACCCATTACTTCCAGGTACTGGTAGTCTCTGCTGCCATGCTCCTCCAGGGCCTTATATACGGCCTAGGGATTGGCGTCGACGTCGGACCAGTAGGATTGAATGCCGACATTGGAGAAGGCTCAGTGGCTAGCCTCAGCGGCCATATTGGATCAACCAACGCAGACGTTTCACTAGGGGGTCCCCACGAATTCTTGACCGTCGACGTCGGTGGAGGCAAATGAGCTGGCGGACAGCATATGAGCCAATACAAGAGCTGGATATTAGACATAGATTTAGAACTAAAAGAAAAACAGGAATAAATATATCCTGTAACTTAATTCATGAATTTTAATAACAAACACTCTGTATACTGCTCATATTTCAATAATGTTATAAAACTATTGTAAAAAATTATTCAACACTATTGTATTTTTAAACAATAAATAGCTATGAAAAGTAAATATACATTTCAAAGTATAAGTTCAACTCAATTTCAATTGAAACTATACCACTTACTTACTTACTGGCTTTTAAGGAACCCGGAGGTTCATTGCCGCCCTCACATAAGCCCGCCATTGGTCCCAATCCTGAGCAAGATTAATCCAGTCTCTATCATCATATCCCACCTCCCTCAAATCCATTTTAATATTATCCTCCCATCTACGTCTCGGCCACCGTAAAGGTCTTTTTCCCTCCGGCCTCCCAACTAACACTCTAAAATGCATTTCTGGATTCGCTCATACGTGTTACATGCCCTGCCTATCTCAAACGTCTGGATTTAATGTTCCTAATTATGTCAGGTGAAGAATACAATGCGTGCAGTTCTGTGTTGTGTAACTTTCTCCATTCTCCTGTGACTTCATCCCTCTTAGCTCCAAATATTTTCCTAAGCACCTTATTCTCAAACACCCTTAATCTCTGTTCCTCTCTCAAAGTGAGAGTCCAAGTTTCACAACCATACAGAACAACCGGTAATATAACTGTTTTATAAATTCTAACTTTCAGATTTTTTGACAGCAGACTGGATGACAAAAGCTTCTCAACCGAATAATAACAGGCATTTCCCATATTTATTCTGTGTTTCATTTCCTTCCGAGTATCATTTATATTTGTTACTGTTGCTCCAAGATATTTGAACTTCTCCACCTCTTCGAAAGACAAATTTCCAATCTTTATCTTTCCATTTCGTACAATATTCTGGTCACGAGACATAATCATATACTTTGTCTTTTCGGAATTTACTTCCAAACCTATCTCTTTACTTGCTTCAAGTAAAATTCCCGTGTTTTCCCTAATCGTTTGTGGATTTTCTCCTAACATATTCACGTCATCCGCATAGACAAGCAGCTGATGTAACCCGTTCAATTCCAAACCCTGTCTGTTATCGTGGACTTTCCTAATGGCATATTCTAGAGCAAAGTTAAAAAGTAAAGGTGATAGTACATCTCCCTGCTTTAGCCCGCAGTGAACTGGAAACGCATCTGACAGAAACTGACCTATACGAACTCTGCTGTATGTTTCACTGAGACACATTTTAATTAATCGAACTAGTTTCTTGGGAATACCAAATTCAATAAGAATATCATATAAAACTTCTCTTTTAACCGAGTCATTTTTTCCATAGCAGTATTATAAACAATCTTTTCCACTACCTAGTTCAAAAATATACCATTCTTTAAGTGTTTTAAGCGTCAAGAGTTTGTTATTTTTGCAGACTATAATTTTTTTCTGACTCGGTTAAGAGAGAAGTTTTATATGATATTCTTATTGAATTTGCTATTCCCAAGAAACTAGTTCGATTAATTAAAATGTGTGTCAGTGAAACGTACAGCAGAAATCCTTGCAATATAGTATTCAACTCACTTCATAAATTATCATTATTATTATTATTATTATTATTATTATTGTTATTATTTTTCTTTGTTTAAATAGAAATTTCGTCTTAAATAGATACAAGTTTTTGGACGCCATAGAAAGTTGTCAGTATTGGTCTACACAACTGGCTTCATATGGGTCAAGAAATGATGTTAATGACCGCTTTTCTTAACATTATTAAGCTATTCGTTGTAGCAACATAAAATAAATAGAAATATTTTATTTTCTTTACTAATGGCAGGTACTTCATACAACATAACATAACTTATTTATTTATTTATTTATTTATTTATTTATTTATTTATTTATTTATTTAACTAGCTAGCTAGTGAGTACAATTAAATTTATAATAATAATAATAATAATAATAATAATAATAATAATAATAATAATATCTAACCAGTTAATTTATAAATTCCACATATGCAGAGATCAAGAGGAAAGCAGAAAATAGAAAACATTGGAGAATGTTGGATTTGCAGTGAAAGACCTGCCCTCGGGCAGAACATTGTGAATAAATGAATGAATGAATGAATGAATGAATGAATGAATGAATAAGTATATGAATAAACGACTGTTTCTATTACTAGTTAAAATAATAATAATAATAATAATAATAATAAAATAATAATAATAATAATAAAACAATATCTAATCAGTAAATTAATTTATAAATTCCACATATGCAGAGATCAAGATGAAAGGAGAAAATAGAAAAGATTGGAGAATGCTGGATTTGCAGTGAAGGACCTGCCCTCTGGCAGAATATTATGAATTAATGAATGAATGAATAAGTAAATAAATAAGTACGTATATGAATAAACGACTGTTTCTATTACTAGTTAAAATAACAATAATAATAATAATAATAATAATAATAATAATAATAATAATAATAATAAATATCAGTAAATTAATTTATAAATTCCACATATGTAGAGCTCAAGAGGAAAGCAGAAAATAGAGAAGATTGGAGAATGCTGGATTTGCAGTGAAAGGCCTGCCCTCGGGCAGAACATTGTGAATGAATGAATGAATGAATGAATGAATGAATGAATGAATGAATGAATGAATGAATGAATGAATGAATAAGTAAATAAATAAATAAGTATATGAATAAACGACTGTATCTATTACTAGTTAAAATAATAATAATAATAATAATAATAATAATAATAACAATAATAATAATAATAATAATAATAATAATATCTAATCAGTAAATTAATTTATAAATTCCACATATGCAGAGATCAAGATGAAAGGAGAAAATAGGAAAGATTGGAGAATGCTGGATTTGCAGTGAAAGACCTGCCCTCTGGCAGAACATTATGAATGAATGAATTAATGAATGAATGAATAAGTAAATAAATAAGTACGTATATGAATAAACGACTGTTTCTATTACTAGTTAAAATAATAATAATAATAATAATAATAATAATAATAATAATAATAATAATAATAATATCTAATCAGTAAATTAATTTATAAATTCCACATATGCAGAGATCAAGATGAAAGGAGAAAATAGAAAAGATTGGAGAATGCTGGATTTGCAGTGAAGGACCTGCCCTCTGGCAGAATATTATGAATTAATGAATGAATAAGTAAATAAATAAGTACGTATATGAATAAACGACTGTTTCTATTACTAGTTAAAATAACAATAATAATAATAATAATAATAATAATAATAATAATAAATATCAGTAAATTAATTTATAAATTCCACATATGTAGAGCTCAAGAGGAAAGCAGAAAATAGAGAAGATTGGAGAATGCTGGATTTGCAGTGAAAGGCCTGCCCTCGGGCAGAACATTGTGAATGAATGAATGAATGAATGAATGAATGAATGAATGAATGAATGAATGAATGAATGAATGAATAAGTAAATAAATAAGTACATATATGAATAAACGACTGTTTCTATTACTAGTTAAAATAATAATAATAATAATAATAATAATAATAATAATAATAATAATAATAATAATAATAATAACAATATCTAATCAGTAAATTAATTTATAAATTCCACATATGCAGAGATCAAGATGAAAGGAGAAAATAGGAAAGAATGGAGAATGGTGGATTTGCAGTGAAAGACCTGCCTCTGGCAGAACATTATGAATGAATGAATGAATAAGTAAATAAATAAGTACGTATATGAATAAACGACTGATTATTAATAAAATAATAATAATAATAATAATAATAATAATAATAATAATAATAATAATCAGAAAATTAATTTATAAATTCCACATATGCAGATCAAGATGAAAGGAGAAAATAGGAAAGAATGGAGAATGGTGGATTTAAGTGAAAGACCTGCCCTCTGGCAGAACATTATGAATAATGAATGAATAAGTAAATAAATAAGTACGTATATGAATTTTCTATTAATAAAAATAATAATAATCAATAATAATAATAATAATAATAATAAAAATCAAGATGAAAGGAGAAAATAGGAAAGAATGGAGAATGGTGGATTTGCAGTGAAAGACCTGCCCTCTGGCAGAACATTATGAATGAATGAATGAATAAGTAAATAAATAAGTACGTATATGAATAAACGACTGTTTCTATTATTAGTTAAAATAAGAATAATAACAATAACAATAATAATAATAATAATAATAATAATAATAATAATAATAATAATAATAATAATATCTAATACCGAATGGACGCATATCAAGTTAAAATCATAGTGCCGCAGTATCACACGGACATACACAGAATGTGACCAAATGTTTGCCCAAGTAGTAACTATTCCAGGCACTGTGACTCAAAAATGGCAGCACGAGTTCGAAAACCGTGCCCTGCAGACCCGCGGAAACTGGATCAGGGCTGCAGCGGCCTTCCTAAACCTATAATTTGACTCGTCCAAACAAGGCGCGCCTTCATTAAGACCTGTCCGCGGTGACGGCTGGGAAGCCTCAGCGTCCACCAACACTTTCACTGCATCACCTCTGAGCCCCTGCACAACACCGTCTCCTAGCAACGCAGACCTTCTTCACAATTAGACGGAATTAGAGACAAAAGAAATACTAAAAATGTAAAACTAGCCTACACAAAAGCATAAGTATAATAATCAGGGACAGGTGTTTATGGAGATTAATTTTATCAGTTGTGTTTTTTAATATTAGTGTCGGCATAGATTGTTGGAGATTGATTTGTATTCATGGAGGAGATTAATGGAAATTTCGGAAAATACAATTATTTTGGAATTGGAGTATTAACTCAGTACGAATATTACTTTATGCTCGACCATGCCGAAATGTAGTAATTATACACCTGGTAGTAGTCCTTTAATGCATGTCATTAAAGTACACCTACTCATTAAAGTACAGGTGTTCAGCCAATAACAAATCAGCTTACAGGTGTTCAGCCAATGACAGGTCAGCTTTCTACCGTTACAAAACCGCAAGTATCGATTATTCTCGGATATGCAATCGAAATAGAATCAGCGAAAAGTCACGGAGGTTGGAAATCCAATACTGTCGCAGAAGGTTATGTTCTGTTACTATAATAATTAGCATTAATTGTAAATAATATTCAAATAAATTCAATTTGTCATCTCGTTTTTCAATGTCGAATTCAATAATCAAGGTTATATCAAGTTTAACGGGATTACATCAAGGTCAATGACATTATTGTTCCTCGGAAAAAATCAATACTTTCGCATCTGCGCACATCTCACAATTCACGACCTAGAACAAGGTCACTTCCGATCTTGTCAGATACAAATAAAATGTATACATCTGAATAATTTCAAGTTAGAAATATGTTTGAGCATAAAAAGTCGTATGAAACTTGCCCATAATGGTAATTAAGAAGCTCGTATGAAAATTATGAAACTCGCTTGCGCTCGTTTCATAAACATCCATACTCGCTTCTTAATTACTATCATTATAGGCTCGTTGCATAATGTACTATTATGCTCGACCATGCCGAAATGTAGTAATTATACACCTGGTAGTAGCCCTTTAATGCACCTCATTAAAGTACACCTATTCATTATAATTCAGTTGTTCAGCCAATGAGAAATCACCATTGTACCATTATAAAACCGCAAGTATCGATTATTCTCGGATATGCAATCGAACGACAATTAGCGAAAAGTCACGGAGAATGGAAATTCAATACTGTCGCAGAAGGTTATGTTCTGTTACTATAATAATTAGCGTTAATTGTAAATAATTAGTCAAATAAATTCAATTTGTCATCTCGTTTTTCAATTCTAAATCAATTTCCAGATTATATCAAGACTAATGTTCATGTTATTCTCTAGATTATATCAAGGTCAATGACATTCGTGCCTCGGAAAAAATCAATACTTTCGCGTCTGCGCACATCTCACAATTCAGGTCAGTTCCGCTCCTCACATAACCATAACATGAATACTTATGAATAATTTCAAGTTAGAAATATGGTCGAGCATAAAAAGTCATATGAAACTTGCCTATAATGGTAATTAAGACGCTCGTATGAAAATTATGAAACTCGCTTGCGCTCGTTTCATAAACAAACATACTCGCGTCTTAATTACTACCATTATAATAATAATAATAATAATAATGATTTATTTAACCTGGCAGAGTTAAGGCCATACGGCCTTCTCTAACACTCAACCAGGAGTAAAGACTGCGTTACAAAAACACTAAAAATTTACAAATTACACTACAATTTTACACACAAAACTGAATAAGATAATAATAATAAACTATAAACAACAAATAAGAAGAAATCAGACATAATATATAACATACAGAAAGAAAGAAAAAGTATAACAATATGTGAACAGCAGGTCAAAATAAATGAGGCATACAAAAAAAGACAATTATTCATAATAATAATAATAATAATAATAATAATAATAATAATAATAATAATAATAAAAAGAATAGTAATAATGATGATAATAATAATAATAATAATAATAATAATAATAATAATAATAATAATAATAATAGTAGTAGTAGTAATAAAATAGTGCAGTACAAAGTATAAGTATAGGCTCGTTGCATAATGTACTATTCCAAATAATTAACATTAAAGGTTCGTTGGATTCTGGTAAAGGTACGGTATGGCCAATAGACAATATTTGTTGGATTGAGACTGTATTTAACACACAATCGTTAAAAAAAAAAACTTGTAGCCCTCAAATTAACACTTACAAATTATTAGTGAAATGTTGAATTCTCCGTCTTTTCAGTTCACTAATGTAATCAGAACACCTAGAATACCATGCAATGTAGCCTACTTGGATATATAACAAATTCAAGTGAAAACAAATCCGAAAAGAAAACTCAGAATATAAAATTCGATACAATCCCGAAAAGACTAAGTATATGATTAATGTCGCGTGATCAGAATATAGTACGAAATGGAACTGTAAAAGTTGGAAATTTATCCTTCGAAGAGTGGAAAAATTCAAATATCTTGGAGCAACAGTAACAAATATAAATGATACTCGAGAGGAAATTAAACGCAGAATAAATATGGGAAATGCCTGTTATTATTCGGTTGAGAAGCTTTTGACATCTAGTCTGCTGTCAAAAAATCTGAAAGTTAGAATTTATAAAACAGTTATATTACCGGTTGTTCTGTATGGTTGTGAAACTTGGACTCTCACTTTGAGAAAGGAACATAGGTTAAGTGTGTTTGAGAATAAGGTGCTTAGAAAAATATTTGGGGCTAAGAGGGATGAAGTTACAGGAGAATGGAGAAAGTTACACAACGCAGAACTGCACGCATTGTATTCGTCACCTGACATAATTAGGAACACTAAATCCAGACGTTTGAGATGGGCAGGACATGTAGCACGTATGGGCGAATCCAGAAATGCATGTATAGTGTTAGTTGGGAGGCCAGAGGGGAAAAGACCTTTGGGGAGGCCGAGACGTAGATGAGAGGATAATATTAAAATGGATTTGAGGGAGGTGGGATATGATGATAGAGACTGGATTAATCTTGCTCAGGATAGGGACCAATGGCGGGCTTATGTGAGGGCGGCAATGAACCTCCTTAAAAGCCAGTAAGTAAGTATAAAACGACGCAATAGTAATAATTCGGGAATGCGTTCATATCTCGCTGTTAGAACTCTATTTCCTGATTTGTCGCGATTGTTTTATCCGCATATTATTAATCAGAATAATTTAATTCGTAAAGATTAGTAAAGTCTATTGTATATCTATTATGTCGTGATTTTCGCGATCTCCATAAACATCCGACCCTGGTAATAAAAATTTCTAGCTACTATCAAATAACAACTTTCTAGTTTTGTAGTAGAAATTATAGAAATGTTTTATTTAAAAACTTCACGATGCTCAAAATGTTGCGAGATTTCTGGATTTTTACAATGTGGCGGAATTTAAAAATATCCAAAGGCACAGAAAAACGTCTAAAGTGCATCTGTTTGAAAAACGAGGAAAGGAGGAAAATATATACGCTGTGTCTGTTACCAAGAGGGAAAATCTGTGTGTTGTGTGATGTACGTTGCTAAGAGTAAGTAAATCTTGTAACTTCCTGGGCTGTGAAACTGTTTTTACATTTATGGCGCATTTATGGCCGTGTTACACGATGGAAGGGCGTCAACATGCAATATACACAGCGAAATACAGCTTATATACTGTGTTCAACAAGTAAGAGCACGAAAGGTGCAAATGCAATTTCTTTCGAGCTGTAAAGATGTATTTCACTTCGATTACCACTACGTTCTCTTCACAGACATGACCTCTCTCACACGACCAGGGTTGCCGGAAGATTCAAGACCAATGTCGCCAACTATACACCAACAGGACGCCAGAAAATAACCAATTATCTCTGAAGTTGATAGTGAAAGGAGTAATAAACTTAAAAAGAAATCTACAGTGAAACTATGAACATAACCATTAATATTCATTCATAAATTTGTAACAATTTTATTGTTAATATTACTTCTTGCAAAGATATACGATCATTAAGTGGCATTATTCAGCTATGATGAGCATCTCTGATATTTGCATTTTGCTGTGTGTTCAACCTTCATTCTGTTGTTTACAGATAGGCTATTACTTACTTACTTACTGGCTTTTAACGAACCCGGAGGTTCATTGCCGCCCTCACATAAGCCCGCCATTGGCGCCTATCCTGTGCAAGATTAATCCATTCTCTATCATCATATCCCACCTCCCTCAAATCCATTTTAATATTATCTTCCCATCAACGTCTCGACCTCTCCAAAGATCTTTATCTCTCAGGCCTCCCAACTAACATTCTATATGCATTTCTGGATTCGCCCATACGTGCTACATGCCCTGCCCATCTCAAACGTCTGGATTTAATGTTCCTAATTATGTCAGGTGAAGAACACAATGCGTGCAGTTCTGCGTTGTGTAACTTTCTCCATTCTCCTGTAACTTCATCCCTCTTAGCTCCAAATATTTTCCTAAGCATCTTATTCTCAAACACCCTTAACCTATGTTCCTCTCTCAAAGTGAGAGTCCAAGTTTCACAACCATAAAGAACAACCGGTAATATAACTGTTTTATGAATTCTAACTTTCAGATTTTTTGACAACAAACTGGATGACAAAAGCTTCTGAACCGAATAATAACAGGCATTTCTCATATTTATTCTGCGTTTAATTTCCTTCCGAGTGTCATTTATATTTGTTACTGTTGCTCCAAGATATTTGAATTTTTCCACTCTTCGAAGGATAAATCTCCAACTTTTACAGTTCCATTTCGTACAATATTCTGGTCACGAGACATAATCATATACTTTGTCTTTTCGGGATTTACTTCCAAACCTATTTCTGTACTTGCTTCAAGTAAAATTCCCGTGTTTTCCCTAATCGTTTGTCGATTTTCTCCTAACATATTAACTTCACTTATGTTCTTAAAAACATAATTGTAAATCACAGATCATACACGTTGTAGATCCCCATGCTAGAGCCTGGGGAAGTTTTCTACGCAGCCTTGAACGTTACTTTGCCATCTTTTGAAAATTAAGGGACTAAAACAACTGACAATATTTACGATGTGAAGAATATTATGTACAGTGGATCACAGTCCTGTGAAAAAAAAAAATGTTTTGGTTAAATTATTTTTATAATTTTAACATTAAAGACGCCAGAAAAGCAGCCAGGTCGCCAAGTGGAAATTTTCGTCGCCACAAGGAACCTAAAAGGCGCAACTCTGCATACGACATTTTGTGCAAGGTGCCACAATGCTTGTGTGCGTTTTGTCTGCAATCCTCTCCGGCGAACGGCGGAGGAAAAAATAACGACGGATAAGAGGAAAGACAAAAACGGGCAGACGGAAAAAGATAAAATGAAAGAAGATTAATGGGAGATGTCAATGAAAATGGTCAATAATTCAGATTTTAATTTCATTTCTATTTTATTCTCTGGTGTTTAAAGATTAGATTTCCAAATGTTTATTTGGAAATTCCAACATAAAGTGCCCCGAATAATTATAAATTGAGGGAAAGAAGGCAGAGGACGGACACTGGAAAGTTTTCTTTTCTCAATCGTACTATCAGGGACTGGAATGCTTTACCTGCAGACTTACTAAAGGCTTTACCAACAACCAAAAATATATTTAAAAATAGGCTTAAGGACCTTACTAATAGACTATAATTATACACAGTATTTAAAGGATGTAATTGATATTTTGTTATTGAAGTGTTCTATCAGTGAAGAATTATGTTATGTCAGTGAAGTGTGTTGTGTCAGTGAAGTGTGTTGAGTAGGTGAAACGTGTTCCTGTCAGTGAAGCTTTATAGTTTATAGTGGCAGTGCAAAGTATTTGAACAGTGAAATGTTTTTGAAGTGTTAGTGAAGTCAGGATAGAATCAGTGAAATGTGTCGTAGGTCCAGTGCAGTGAGTGAGTTGACAGCGAAATGAGTGTAGTGTTGAAAGGTACTTGTGCAGATATGAACATATCATACTCGTGGGTTTTAGTTCGAACTTAGGTTTAAGGTACAAATTAGACTTACTTTAAATGTTATTTTAACTGATCGTGCTTCATTTAATTTAGGATGTTCCCTGTTATTATTATCATCATTATTATTATTATTAGTATTATTATTATTATTAATTATTGTCAGTATTAATCATTACTATTATTATTAATTGTATTTTTTATTAAATTTGTTTATTATTGTCTTTATTGAGTGTAATTAGTTACCACTGTCACCGGATATATACCCATTGCAGTGTGAATAAATAAATAAATACATACATACATACATACATACATACATACATACATACATACATACATACATACATACATACATACATACAATATCAAGAAGCCACGCTACTCTTGTTTATGAAGGCCTACGCATGGGATCACCCATTTCCATCATACTAGCAGAAATATTCTTACACCACACAGAACAGACATACATACTAAACAAAGACAACAACAAACACGCAGACAACATCATATATTGGCACAGATACGTAGATGACATACAAATACTATACAAAGGAAACAAAAGACATATCCAAAACCTACATCAACACATAAACAAAATACACCCAAAGCTACACTACACATTAGAAATTGAAAACAACAAATCCATAAATTTTCTAGACATTACAATAACAAAAGTCGACAACAAACACACATTCAAAGTATACAGAAAACCCACAACAACACACATACACAACACATCCAACCACCCCACACAACACAAACAAGCTGTATTCCGAACAATGGTACACAGGCTACTCAACATACCAATGAACCAACAGGATTACAACGAAGAGCTAAACACAATCAAATACATAGCACAAGAAAACGGATACAACCCCAACATAATAGACAACATAATACGTAAGACAAAATAACACCACAAAAAACAGAAGAACACAACACAAACACAAGAACACAAAACGTACATCACACTAACATACGAAAACAAAAACACACATAAAATTGCAACCTCATTTAAGAAATTAAATTACAACATCGCATACAGAACAAATAACACTCTACAAAAACATCTCAACACACAAAGAACACAAACAAAACCACACAGGCGTATACAAACTCAAACGAAACACCTGCAACAACTTCTACATAGGACAGACAGGCACATCATTTCAAACACGTTACAAAGAACACATCACAGCCATAACAAAATTACAAAACACCTCCATATATGCAGAACACATCACAAATGCCAACCACACCTACAGAGACATCAACACAGACATGGAAATACTGCACATCCAACCAAAAAGCCAGAAACTCAACACACTAGAACAATATGAAATATACAGACACACGAAAACACACCCCAACGATATTCTCAACACACAACTCAATTTCAAAACACATACACTCTTTGACTCTACACTACGAACGCACCCTCACAGGAAACAAGAGGCGCCAAGACCAACAACGACCAGTTCTGAAGATGACCTAAAATAGGTTGAAACATGTAAACGAGGTACGTTAAAATTTAACACAAGAAAGTCTTACCATACATATTCCGAAAAAAAAGTTACGTTTTATTTAACGACGCTCGCAACTGCCGAGGTTATATCAGCGTCGCCTGATGTGCCGGAATTTTGTCCCGCAGGAGTTCTTTTACATGCCAGTAAATCTACTGACATGAGCCTGTCGTATTTAAGCACACTTAGGTCCGGTTTCTTCAACCTTTGTTAAATTATAACAGTGTGTTATTCCACTTTAACTATAAACTTAACAGTTGAAGTATTTCTTCAACTACTGTTAGCAGTAACAGGCTGTTAAAACCCATGTTAATTTAACTGCCCAAATGCATGCAGTTAAATCAATTAACTCTCTGTTAGCATAGAAGTATCCAATATGGCTGGTGCGTTAGATGCTGAACTTATATATCTGGATTATTTAGAAAATGATATCCATGAATACATAAACAGAAGGGATGACTTCTGTGATTTGACAGACCAGAAGTTCATACAAAGGTATAGGCTATTTTCTGCCAAGCCTCACTTTTCGCTTTCAACTTAGATCCGTTTGTTTGTTTATTCTCATTAATTGATTTATACTGCGAATTAATTTCCAGCAGAAGGTTTCTTTCAAACGAAGAGAAATTAGTCCCACGATTTCTTTTTGTTCCAGTGTTTTCCATTTCATAACAGCAATACCAATACGCCGCTCCACGCTATTGTGGTACAGACGAGGAAAGAAGCAGAAATCAAACCTGAGAGAATAGAAAGACTTCTATCCTCTCTAAATCAAACAACGGAAACAAGCGAGAATCGCAATTGTCAGAGTTCAGAAAACAGAAGTGAGCCTATACTTGGTTATAGGTTATGGTTAAACTCTAGAATCTCTGGTCCTAACAGAGAGTTAACAAACAGAATGTTAAAATGTGAAATGTAAAGTTGAAGAAACGCAATATTTTTAACAGCAATTCATACTTTTAACTTACAGTTAATTAACGCTATGTTAGGTGCATTTTAACAGAGGTTGAAGAAACCGGGCCTTAAATGCCATCGACCTGGACCGGGATCGAATCCGCAACCTCGAGCACAAAAGGCCAGCGCTATACCGACTACGCTACCAGGCCAACGAAAAGAGAGAGAAATGATGAAGGTAAATGAGAGAAGAGAAGTGGAAAATAACATGGAATAAAAAGGAGAAGGAGAGAATGAAGATGAAGATGGATAAAGACAGAAAGAACGGGGATAGGAAGAATAAGAGAAGGATGAGGAACGTAACAAAAATAGTAGACAACAAAAATAAGGCGAAAGAGATTAAAAGACTGAGGAAAAAGGAAAAGGAAATCGAGAAAGATTTGTGGGACAGAAATGGGAAGGAAAGAAGGTGAAAACAGATAAAGAAAAATAAGATGGACAGATAAAAACTTAAGATGAACTACGGGGACAAAAGGAAGTGAAGGAATATGGAGGTACGATGAAAATGGAATAATGGTAAAATATAGGCCTGTGTCAGACATCTCAACATTCGTCACCATCTGAATCACTGCGACATATATCAAGGAAAATGTTTAATGAGGAAATCTAAGAGAATTAAAGGAAATCAGGCTTTCCTTCTTCCTGATCTTTGATCGTGAACCCTCCTATCAAGGTCAAGCCATGATAACGAGATTGCGGCAAAGGATTGCATGCCTGCAGGAAACCGAAGTGACTGGAGTTCGAGACACGCCTATAAATTACGACTACTACCATACGCCCAATTCAGTCCTGAAGCCGTAGTCAACCAACGTTCAAAGGTACGTGAACTTGATTATTTCTCAGCTTGTAGCTCTAATTATTATTACTATTATTATTAGGAAATATAAAAATTTGAAAATTTATCCTTTGAAGAGGTAGACAAATTCAAATATTTTGGCACAATAGTAACAAATACAAATGATACTCGGTAGGAAATTAAACGCAGGATAAATATGGGAAAAGCCTGTTATTATTCGGTTGAGAAGCTTTTATCATCCAGTCTGCTGTCAAAAAATCTGAAAGTTAGAATTTATAAAACAGTTATATTACCGGTTGTTCTGTATGGTTGTGAAACTTGGACTCTCACTTTGAGAGAGGAACATAGGTTAAGGGTGTTTGAGAATAAGGTGCTTAGGAAAATATTTGGGCTAAGAGGGATGAAGTTACAGGAGAATGGAGAAAGTTACACAACGCAGAAATGCGTGCATTTTATTCTTCAACTGATATAATTATCAACATTAAATCTAGACGTTTCAGATGGGCAGGGCATGTAGCACGTATGGGCGAATCCAGAACTGCATATATAGTGTTAGTTAGGAGGCCGGAGGGAATAAGACCTTTGAGGAGGTCGAGACATAGATGGGAGGATAATATTTAAATGTATTTGACGGAGGTGGAATATGATTGTAGAGACTGGATTAATCTTGCTCAGGATAGAGACCGATGGCGAGCTTATGTGAGGGCGGCAATGAACCTCCGGGTTCCTTAAAAGCCATAAGTACTTATTATTATTTATTATTATTATTTATTATTATTATTATCATTATTATTATTAGGCTACTAATAACTAGAGACAGGATTTCCATGCAAATGCATGTTTTTATATAAGCTTGCTACAGTTCTCAAACTTTGCAAATATCCGTTTCATACCTTAGTGATTCGAAATATGTATACTTTTTCCGTGCAAATATGCATGTTTTCGTCTGTTTAGTGGTAAATTCATGCATAATGCATGTTTTTTAGATTTTAAGTTCAATAATGCATATTTTGAGGTTTGTGTTGCATATTACGTCCATTTTTATAGTTTCATTGCATATTTTATATTAAATCGCATGATACTGCATTCTATAAATGTTGCCTCGTAGAGTTTGGTATTGCTGAGCTTACAATATTTGAGTATATGTACTGAAAAATATAGGCGGCCGGGTAGCTCAGTTGGTAGAGCAGCTGGCTACGGACTGGAAGGTCCGAGGTTCGATCCGAGGTGGTGACAGGATTTTTTCTCGTTGCCAAACTTTCAGAACGGCCCCAAGGTTCACTCAGCCTTTCCCGGGGGTAAAAGGAGGTCAGAGCGTGGTGCCGACCACACCACCTCATTCTAGTGCCGAGGTCATGGAAAGCATGGGGCTCTACCTCCATGCCCCCCAAGTACCTTCATGGCATGTTACGGGGATACCTTTACCTTTTACTGAAAAATATAAGTGAAATGCTAATGGTTTGCAGGGTTTCTACCTGAGGACTTTGAACCTTACCAGCTAATCATCTCATTGTATTGTCACACTGGAATTCCAAACTTCTGTTCTATACAAGTCTTACCCTGACGCTAAAATTATTATTAGAAGGATGCCTCTTCTGCTCCCTCCCATACTCTGTATGTTTGGCGACAATAGCTCTAACTTGCTTCCCCTAACATGCCTTTAATTTGGAAAGGCTACATGTACAGGTGTTTTATGAATTAGCTACTGTATTTGTATATATTATACATACTAGGTTCAAAAAGTTCCCGGAATTTGCTAGCATCATAGAAACAACGTACCTTAAACACTATTCTACAGCATTCCCTTCAAAATAGTTGCCTTCCCCAACAACACACTTTTGCCAACGCGTGTAGAGTTCCTGGAAGCAGGCCTGGAAGCCATTTTGTGAAACCCATCTTAGTGCTCTCGTCGCGTTTGCGATAACCTCTTCAGCATTGAATCTCCGTCCTTTCAGATGACTTTTCAGACGGGGAAACAGAAAGTAATCAGGTGGTGAGAGATCAGGAGAGTATGGTGGGTGATCCAAAGCAGTTATGTTGTGCCTGGCAAGAAAATTCTTTACAATAATTGCGCGATGAGCAGGTGCATTGTCATGCATAAGGAACCAGTTGTTTTCTACCCACTTTTCTGGACGTTTCCTTCTCACTGCGTCCCAGAGGCGACGGAGGGTTTCTACGTACAATTCTTTCGTTACAGTACGACCTTCTGGAATGAACTCATGGTGCATGAGACCCTGAGAGTCGAAGAAAACTTCCAACATAACTTTGCTTTAAGTGAGCTTAAATGCGACAGGCTCATGTTAGTAGATTTACTGGCATGAAAAAGAACTCCTGCGGGACAAAATTCCGGCACATCCGGCGATGCTGATATAACCTCTGCAGTTGCGAGCGTCGTTAAATAAAACATAACATTTAAAATAACTTTGCCTTTGAAAGTGTGCCTAGGAAATTTTTGCTTCCGAGGAGATGTTTTCGATTTCCACTCAGATGACTGTCGTTTAGGGACTGGGTCGTACAAGTAGCACCAGTTTCATTTTGTTTAAGAAATCACCATCTTCATCAGCCATACTGATCATGTCCCCAGCAAAACACAGAACTTGATGTTTGTACTTTGCTCTGTGGACATAATTACAAAATGCGACGAACAAACGAAACACTATGATAAACAAGTGCCTACAACTCAAAACCAATAATTGCCATTATCAACAAACTTTAAGGAAATGACATCATGATTGTTACCAACAAAACAAATGTATAATATCCCTTGTTATATATTAATACGAAAAATGGTAGTAAAATTCCGGGAACTTTTTGAACCTAGTAGTATTATTTTAATGTACCGAAGTACATATGATATTTCCATGCAGATATTCTGCGTCATCAACAGATGAAAGAGCAATGGAACGGAGAAAAATTCTCTCCGGCACCGGGATTTGAACCCGAGTTTTCAGCTCTACGTGCTGATGCTTTATCCATTATTCTTTCATCGCTTGATGACGCAGAATATCTGCATGGAAATATCATATGTACTTCGGTACATTAAAATAATATATATGATATGCGTAAATCACTTCGTGATTGAAGACGGCGCTTATTCCGTCGGATCCCGGCCAACTAGTCACTCATAACGAGTGCACCTCAGCACATGTGTGGACTTCGGTCCTAGGTTCATAGACACCTATGACGTAGTGTAGAGGGCGGCCACTAGAGGGAACCCAAGAGTTGGCACTTAATCGGAGATAATTCTGTCCGACGCCGGGGTGGTATCCGGTGTGGCTTAGTGGATAAAGCATCAACACGTAGAGCTGAAAACCCGGGTTCAAATCCCGGTGCCGGAGAGAATTTTTCTCCCTTCCATTACTCTTTCATCGTATGATGACGCAGAATATCTGCATGGAAATATCATATGTACTTCGGTACATTAAAATGCGTAAATCACTTCGTGATTTAAGACGGCGCTTATTCCGTCGGATCCCGGCCAAATAGTCACTCATTATGAGTGCACCTCAGCACATGTGTGGACTTCGGTCCTAGGTTCATAGACATCTATGACGTAGTGTAGAGAGGCGGCCACTAGAGGGAACCCAAGATTTGGAACTTAATCGGAGATAATTCTGTCCGACGCCGGGGTGGTATCCGGTGTGGCTTAGTGGATAAAGCATCAACACGTAGAGCTGAAAACCCTGGTTCAAATCCCGGCGCCGGAGAGAATTCTCCGTTCCATTACTCTTTCATCGTATGATGACGCAGAATATCTGCATGGAAATATCATATGTACTTCGGCACATTAAAATGCGTAAATCACTTCGTGATTTAAGACGGCGCTTATTCCGTCGGATCCCGGCCAACTAGTCACTCATTACGAGTGCACCTCAGCACATGTGTGGACTTCGGTCCTAGATTCATAGACATCTATGACGTAGTGTAGAGGGCGGCCAGTAGAGGGAACCCAAGAATTGGAACTTAATCAGAGATAATTCTGTCCGACGCCGGGGTGGTATCCGGTGTGGCTTAGTGGATAAAGCATCAACACGTAGAGCTGAAAACCCGGGTTCAAATCCCGGTGCCGGAGAGAATTTTTCTCCGTTCCATTACTCTTTCATCGTATGATGACGCAGAATATCTGCATGGAAATATCATATGTACTTCGGTACATTAAAATGCGTAAATCACTTCGTGATTTAAGACGGCGCTTATTCCGTCGGATCCCGGCCAACTAGTCACTCATAACGAGTGCACCTCAGCACATGTGTGGAATTCGGTCCTAGGTTCATAGACATCTATGACTTAGTGTAGAGGGCGGCCACTACAGGGAACCCAAGAGTTGGAACTTAATCAGAGATAATTCTGTCCGACGCCGGGGTGGTATCCGGTGTGGCTTAGTGGATAAAGCATCAACACGTAGAGCTGAAAACCCTGGTTCAAATTCCGGTGCCGGAGAGAATTTTTCTCCGTTCCATTACTCTTTCATCGTATGATGACGCAGAATATCTGCATGGAAATATCATATGTACTTCGGTACATTAAAATGCGTAAATCACTTCGTGATTTAAGACGGCGCTTATTCCGTCGGATCCCGGCCAACTAGTCACTCATAACGAGTGCACCTCAGCACATGTGTGGACTTCGGTCCTAGGTTCATAGACATCTATGACGTAGTGTAGAGGGCGGCCACTATAGGGAACCCAAGAGTTGGAACTTAATCAGAGATAATTCTGTCCGACGCCGGGGTGGTATCCGGTGTGGCTTAGTGGATAAAGCATCAACACGTAGAGCTGAAAACCCTGGTTCAAATTCCGGTGCCGGAGAGAATTTTTCTCCGTTCCATTACTCTTTCATCGTATGATGACGCAGAATATCTGCATGGAAATATCATATGTACTTCGGTACATTAAAATGCGTAAATCACTTCGTGATTTAAGACGGCGCTTATTCCGTCGGATCCCGGCCAACTAGTCACTCATAACGAGTGCACCTCAGCACATGTGTGGACTTCGGTCCTAGGTTCATAGACATCTATGACTTAGTGTAGAGGGCGGCCACTACAGGGAACCCAAGAGTTGGAACTTAATCAGAGATAATTCTGTCCGACGCCGGGGTGGTATCCGGTGTGGCTTAGTGGATAAAGCATCAACACGTAGAGCTGAAAACCCTGGTTCAAATTCCGGTGCCGGAGAGAATTTTTCTCCGTTCCATTACTCTTTCATCGCTTACTGTATTTGTGTTCTGTGGTGATCTGTGAAGTGTTGTAATGCCCTCGATTAAATGTTCGAGAAGAGATTTTGTGGCACAGTGGATCAAAGGAAAAGAATATCTTAGAAATTTGGAAAGACTATAGTAGTAAATTGTGCCATTCGAAAATAAAATGTAAGTTTCAATTTTGATAGTGCATATTTTCAGTGTTCTTTTCCTTCATTGTGCATATTTGGCCATTTGATAGTGCACGAAAATCATGTCTCTACTACTACTAGTACTATTATTATTATTATTATTATTATTATTATTATTATTATTATTATTATTATTATTACTGTTATAAGCACAACATCATATACACCAATTCTACCCCTTCGGGCCGGCAACCCGTTGTGCAGTAATTTCATAACTGCTTATCTCACAGTAAGCTTCGGATGAACCGGATTGATAATTCTATTGACGACAATGGCAAGGCTAAGGACAATTCTTGGAAAAATTAACGAAATTGGAATTAAATATGATATGAAAATCAATAAAGAAAAAAACTAAAATTATGGGCTTCTGCGGAAAATACCCTGTGCCTAGCATTTATGTTTAAATTAAAAAAATATTAGAAAGGATAAATTATTTTGTGCGAGATCGTCCGTATTTGCTTGTTTTCCGCACAGAACCAATACGCGGTAAGTGTGAAATACCACATTCAGTATTCCCAACGTAACACACATAACAATTTCCCTCTTCTTACCGCTTAAGCGTGACATTCATTTTACTGCTTTAGGCTTTTAACATATTATTTTTAGAGACTTTTAACATAGTAATAATTATAAATTGGAAACTTATCACTGCAATTTCACGTAAATTGCAATGTTAATTATTGTTTTTAAATATTTGCAAAAATTAAGTAAAGTCTACTACTCCACGAAACTTATTGCATTCCTGATACAAGTAACATTAAGGAAGCCGTGAAAAAATCAACAAGATTCCAGATGCCGATGTTATTACTGCAATATGTTATATAAATAATATTGTTAAAATATTAAAATGAAAAATAAGTCATTACATAACCTTACCGTTTGTTTTAAGTTCGCATTTATAGACTGGAAAAAAAAAAAGACAGACGTATATCACGGCCAGCTGGAGTACAGTAAACACAGAAAACATTTTATAGCAACAATGTTGAAGAAAGATATTTTGGTTTTCCGAAGTTGCCGTCATTAAACAGAAACCAACATGGAGATTTCATTGCAACTAATTAGAAATTCGTCTTTCAGGTATGTAATAAACGATCTTCGCACAAAATAATGTACGATACACGAGCGGTATGTTTTCTTTCAATTCTCGGAAATTAAAAAAGCTCAACTACGTTTCTCTTTTTTCAATCTTTTCCTCGACCATGAAAACGTCAACATACCGCTCTTGTAACGTATATTACTATTACATATCTCGGATACACATTATCTTTTTTCGATGAAGTAGACATTTCACAGAAAATTTCTAAATACGCCAAAATAATCGGAATAATTAACAACATTATGAAACCTTCCCTACTACAAAGGCATACTCGAATTCGCCTTTACAAGACCTTGGCGAGACCTGTACTTTGTTACGGCAGTGAGGCATGGACATTGAGGAAGAAAGACGAAAGCAGAATAACGGCTAATGAAATGAAATTTATGAGATATACAGCTGGATATACGAAATGGGATCACAAACGCAATGAAGATGTAATGGAAGAATTACAACTAGAACCTGTAATTAATCACGTAAAACATTATCAGAACAACTGGATAAATGAATAATTTTAAGGGAAAAATTGTTCCGGGGCCGGGTATCGATCCCGGGACCTCTGGTTGAACGTACCAGCGCTCTGCCAACTGAGCTACCCGGGAACTCCACCCGACACCGTCACAACTTCTCCCTTTATATCCACACAACTCGCGTGGGCTGACGAAACGCCAGAGACCCACATCGAGTGCACACAAACTCTGCGTGACTTGAAATTGTGGTTTTCTGTTAACGTACACAGTGACGTATATATTATGCAAATCTAATCTTTCAGGTAAAGCTTCCTGTAAAGCAGATTTGAATAATTTTAAGGCCCCGGAACAATTTTTTCCTTTGAAATTATTCAAATCTGCTTTACAGGAAGCTTTACCTGAAAGATTAGATTTGCAACTGGATAAATCATCTGCATCGCATGCGTAGAGATAGAATCCCAGAAGTCATGCTCCACTATCGTCCAAACGGGAAGAGATCTCTCGGTCGTCCAAAGAAGCGCTGGATTGAAAATTCAACTGTGAGATCGTAACAGGCCATTTGGCCTAATACATGAAGGGAAAAAAGAAGTATTATTATTATTATTATTATTATTATTATTATTATTATTATTACTAATATTATTATTATTATTATTATTATTATTATTATTTTATAACGGGACTACAACACACAAATTTATCTCGCTCTCAATCCATACTCGGAATTCTTCAATAAGAACGAATTCCTTACAAATCTAACTAAATATTTCCACCACAATAACATACAACCCAGAGCATAATGGTTTCTAACAATTACAGGGATCCTATGAACTCTGTGACGTTTCTTTACAGATGCTACATCAGACCGAAATTCAAACGCCCCTGGGTGAGATGCACCCCGCTCTGCAGCTCTTGTTGCTGCCTCTAGTTAGCATTGCTGTGCATAGGGCAAGAAACGGGACGCAGGGCGAAGGGCTGGAGTACGAGGACCTGCTGCGAGGGCTGATCAACCAGACGGGCGCGGACGGGTGGGACGAGGTGCTGGACGTGGCCAACAGGAGCGCCACCCAGCTGCTGGCCAAGATGGACCAGGTGCTGGCCAAACTGGGGGAGCAGGACGAGGAGCTGAGGACGGGGTTCGCGACCCTAAAGGTACCACTTCTCCCATATGTTCACAGAATAACGCAACATCGAACGTTGTTCAAGATAAACCACTTGAGTATTCAAGACAGACATAGAAAATAGATTATAGCCATTCCTTTGACGTTCATTTAAAAACAATAGCATGGACGTGAATATGTTAGGAGAAATCCACAAACTATTAGCGAAAACACGGAAATTTTACTTGAAGCAAGTAAAGAGATAGGTTTGGAAGTAAATCCCGAAAAGACAAAGTATATGATTATGTCTCGTGACGAGAATATTGTACGAAATGGAAATATAAAAATTGGAAATTTATCTTTTGAAGAGGTGGAAAAATTCAAATACCTGGGAGCAACAGTAACAAATATAAATGACACTCGGGAGGAAATTAAACACAGAATAAATATGGGAAATGCCTGTTATTATTCGGTTGAGAAGCTTTTGTCATCCATATATATTATTTTAATGTACCGAAGTACATATGATATTTCCATGCAGATATTCTGCGTCATCATGCGATGAAAGAGTAATGGAACGGAGAAAAATTCTCTCTATGACGTAGTGCAGAGGGCGGCCATTAGAGGGAACCCAAGCGTTGGAACTTAATCAGAGACAATTCTGTCCGACGCCGGGGTGGTATCCGGTGTGGCTTAGTGGATAAAGCGTCAGCACGTAGAGCTGAAAACCCGGGTTCAAATCCCGGCGCCGGAGAGAGTTTTTCTCCGTTCCATTACTCTTTCATCGCATTTTGTCATCCAGTCTGCTGTCAAAAAATCTGAAAGTTAGAATTTCTAAAACAGTTATATTACCGGTTGTTCTTTATGGTTGTGAAACTTGGACTCTCACTTTGAGAGAGGAACATTGGTTAAAGGCAGTCGTCTCCAAAACCGTACTCTCGAGTAAGCCCCTGAACGGGACCGAAGCCAGTACGTAATGAGCGCGTTCCGCCTCACCCATCCCCACCTGTACTGTACTCAATGTTTATGCGCAAACGAATAGCAGTGGCTGACTGCTTTTATCACTGTGTTGGTCGGAGTGTTCCACCGTTTCACAATGTCTTCTAATCATGGACGTAGTACATTCAAGGATGAATAGGAAGAGAAATTTTTTGTGTTAGTGGGGATAATGTAAAATGCTTAATTTCGGTACGAGTCTCTTCCCCTTCTCTAGCCTTACAGCACACTGTGTTCGGCGGGCAGCATCGAGAGCACGAATGACGATACGCTTTTTGGAGACCTCTGGTTAAAGGTGTTTGAAAATATGGTTCCTAGGAAAATATTTGGGGCTAAGAAGGATGAAGTTATAAGAGAATGGAGGAAGTTACACAACACAGAACTGCATGCATTGTATTCTTCATCTGATATAATTAGGAACATTAAATCCAGACGTTTGAGATGTACAGGGCATGTAGCACGTATGGGCGAATCCAGAAATGCATATAGAGTGTTAGTTTGGAGACCGGAGGGAAAAAGATCTTTGGGGAGGCCGAGACGTAGATGGAAAGATAATATTAACATGGATTTGAGGGAGGTGGGATATGATGATAGAGACTGGATTAATGTTGCTCAGGATAGGGACCGATGGCGGGCTTATGTGAGGGCGGCAATGAACCTCCGAGTTCTCTAAAAGTCATTTGTAAGAAAGTATGCGTATGCAATAAAATTGTTTTCTAATTATTTGCACATGTACCTAAAAGAATTTATATAAAAAATTGCAGATCCCTATCTAAAATAGTTTTGGAGAAATGTGTATCTCAGTTTATGAAGTGTATAAAAAATATAATGCCTCCGAAAGTACTCTATATGTTGAAAAAGTGAACCGAAAGAATTCAGTTATAGGCTACACCACTTATAATGTATATATAAAAATTATAGCTCACTACAATGAAAACTGCATTAATGGTAAAATATTTTGTAAATGACTACATTTTTGCCTAGGTTCCCCTTTAAAATTAATTATTATTTTTTATATTCACATATTGTGTAGTATCACAAATAATACTAGGGCATTCGACAAGTAATGGCAACAATATTGTGACAGCGACGTGAGATTCGAACTCACGACCAGCGTCCCGCGGAGAGAGCATATCGCGCGGGCTTCACGGGGAAAGGGAAAGGGGCCTACACGCGAGGGAGGCTGCGCGCGCAGCTGCTACTTAACGCAGTGAATGTGGAACGACCTTCCCGACTATTCCAGAAATCCGTCGAAGTGGAAGACTCGCGAATTTTCGAGGCTACGTCGCTGTGGTTATAAATTACGGTCGCGAAGGAACGACAGCAGTTTTAGAGTTTTCAGTTATTCAGTCAGTGAGTAAGCCAGAGCAAGCAAGCCAGACTTGTGTGCCAGAGTTCGACTCGAGTGTGCGTCCGCATTTGCGTCAGCATCCGAAGGCCTGAGTTCGAGTGCAGTGGACCGCAGTTGGAGGGACCTGAGTTCGAGTGCAGTGGACCGCAGTTGGAGGGACCCGAGTTCGAGTACAGTGAACTGTCTCTGAAGGTCTGTGGTTCGAGATACTGTGAACTCGAGTGACTGAGATAGAAGAACTGTGAACTGAGAACTGATAGTTCTGATTTGTAAATAGTGCTTTGTAAATATTAGTTAAGATTAACAGTTCATTGTTGTTCGTACTAGTCCAAGTAAATTGTCATTGTCGTCGGTGGAGTGCTATAACGAATACTGTGTTGAGTGAAAATCCAATTGTTGACGAGAGCGTTTAAGGCGAATTGTAGAAAGGAATTATTGTTGTGACGAATAAATTACATTGTTGTTACTAATAAAGTTCACAATATTATAAATCAGTGCTCCTAGCGGTGACTATTGAAATCTTGTACTACGTAATAGAGCAGCGAAATTTGCAATATTGAAAGTCTCGAAGTAGATATATTTTGTAAATACAGTGGCTGTTTCTGATTTGTAGTAAACAATACAGTCCTAAAGGTACGAATAAAGGTTTTTCATAAAAATCCAAGTTGCAAGAGAAAAACATGCAACCCAGTGCTTTAGGGCATTACAAGAAGCCTGTGGAGACAAGTCCTGCCATGCTGAACTATTGCAAGTTGGGTGGGAGCGAGGCATTTGCTTTCAATCAAGAGTTGACATCCAAAGATCTTTAGATTGATCAGTGAGAGAGATATCCAGAAATGCTGCTGCAGATGGAGTCCGCCGTCTTCCAAGAATTTGGCAACGTATTGCTGAACATGGCAGGAGACTATATATGAATTGTGAAATGTCAAAAGTAACCTAAAAAATGTAGTGTGAAACAGTAACTATGTTGCCATTACTTTCTGAACGTCCTAGTACATTCATTCATTTTCATACGAATCACAACCTGTTGCTCTAATGCCTTGAAAAAAATGTTAAATTACCCATGTTCAGTAAAAATATTTCCGTAATCAATACCGTTCCTTCAATTGTTTTCAGAAGTGTATTCTGTCCATAACACGATGTATGATTCCACATTGACTTTCTATTTTCAGAGCCCGAAAAATAACAGCGAAGATATAGAAAAGTTAAAGAAGGTGAGTGTTTATATTATCACCCCATGAGGTACCCTAACTTATTTTTCTCATGCAAACTCCTCTCTATTTCTTCTTATTTTTTTTTTTCGTGTTTTAATAATCTTATTTCGCTTCTTTTCTTAATTAATTCAACACTTACAGTAAATTCACCTTTATTTCTTTTTAATTCCTTTCCTTTGTTTTCTCCCTTTCTCTACAATTCTATCTTCTTCACTTCTTTTATCTCATATTTCAATAAATTTTTCTTTCCCTATCTTTCATTATTGGGGATCATCAGTGGGGTTTTAGGCGTAATAGATCGACTCCTGATAAGATGTTCTGTATTCGACAGATATTGGAGAAAAAATGAGAATATAAGGGCACAGTACATTAGTTATTTGTAGATTTAAAAAAGGCATATGACTAGATTAAGAGAGACATTTATATAATTTTCTTATTGAATTTGGTATTCCCAAGAAGCTAGTGTGATTAATTAAAATTTGTTTTTAGCAGAGTCCGTATAGTTTCTGTAGGATGCTTTCTCAATTCACTGTGGGCTAAAGCAAGGAGATGCACTATCACCTTTACTTTTTAACTTTGCTCTAGAATATTCCGTTAGGAAAGTCCAGAATAACAGAAAAAGTTTGGAATTGAACGGATTACATCAGATGCTTGTCTATGCGGATGAGTGAATATGTTAGGAGAAAATCCACAAACTAACAGGGAAAACACAGGAATTTCACTTGAAGTAAGAAAAGAGATAGATTTGGAAGTAAATCCCGAAAAGATGAAGTGTATGATTGTGTCTCGTGACCAGAACATAGTACGAAATGGAAATATAAAAATTGGAAATTTATCCTTTGAAGGGGTGGAAAAATTCAAATATCTTGGAGCAACAGTAACAAATATAAATGACACTCGGGAGGAAATTAAACACAGAATAAATACAGGAAATGCCTGTTATGATTCCGTTCAGAAGCTATTGTCGTCTAATCTGCTTTAAAAAAAGTGAAAGTTCGAATTTATAAAACAGTTACATTACCGGTTGTTCTTTATGGTTGTGAAACTTGGACTGTCTCTTTGAGAGAGGAACTGAGGTTAAGGGCGTTCGAGAATATATTTGGGGAATATAATGAAAAAGAAAATATTTGAGGCTAAGAGGGATGAAGTTTCTTAATTTTTCTATACTTGTCTGAACATTAGGCCTATAGTGGTATTATGGTCTATAGGAATAATTTTCGTTCCAATGCTTCTAAAACCGAACTAGAGACAACTTCCCCTGTAGACAGCAGTTGAGTATTGCTTTAAGGACTTCGCTAGATCTCATTCTTTGACGATGACTTTTCAAGTTAATTTCGTAAACAGAGATAAAATACAATTTCTTGAAGTCTCCTTTATTTTTCAATTTTTAGTTTGCATTCGTGAATTTTTAATTTTCAATAATGTTAGCTAAACTCGTTCATGACGTATAATGGGGGTAACTTTTACCTCTTTACTTCTTATTAACAAGTATTTATAATTTTCCATCTCTCTTTTCTCCCTTCTGCTTCCTTCTTCGTTTTGTAGTAGTCATTATTTCTTATATTCCATGTATCTTATCCGTATTTTCTTCGTTTTACATTTCCTTTCAAGGTGGAATATAAAGATTTGAGCACTAAAAAATTAGGCAAATTAAATATTTGTTTTTTCTCAACAACTAATACCTATTTCACCTTGTAATCTGAAATGCTCAGTATCCACTTTTTCTGAAATTATAGACTACTAGTGGCTTGTGCAGCAAACGCTGCAAACTAAGTCCATAAGAAGTTCAAATAAAAATCTTTCAGATTTATTTTCAATGAAGAATACTTGTCTTTTTGATAGTTATTTGCTTCCATAATAATGAAACATGCTCCCTCTGAATGGATTTTTTTAGGCCAAATACTTTTTCTTGAACCTATCCAACTTCAGTTTTTGAGTTTCAACGCGAAAACGCAAGTATCAATGTCAGGACGATAGCAGTAGCTATTTCAGGTCATTGTGGATTGTAGGCGAAAGTTAAAAAAATGTCAGGTTTGCTAAGCTTTCGAACAATAGCATTTTCGTATAGCTGCTGCATGTAGAACTTGAAATGTAGAGCGTAAAATAATTTTATTCTACTAAGAGATCTTTCTGAAATGATCTGGAGACTACAAAATTTTCTAGGCCTCTTATTTTATCAGTAAGTAATACCTTTTTATCTTTCCTTACGAACTGTAATTTTTGCGCTCTCTCGAGCCAATACTGAAGGCAATGACAAATATCAATATCTACACTACACCGCCATTAAGTATATGAAAAAGACCCAACCCCACTGGGTTAATAAGTATAAAAATATTTGATTTTAATAACAATATTATTATCTTACTTAAGTTTTTAAGTTATATATAGCAGCTACTCAGTAAATTATAGAAATGAAGATCTAAATTAAGATATTCTCTACATTTACTTACATAACCACAAAACGTTTCACTTTCATGTCATCAATATAGCATCAATATTATGTACAATTAATGAAAAAAAGATGCGTCTTGATATTAACTATAATAATATTTAATTCCTAATAGTAATAATGTCATCAAACCACCTCAAGTTTCGTAGATTTGAATATCCGATACACAGCTGTACTCAGAAAATTATACACTGCAGAATTAGTTTTTAATAACAAATTGAATTGAGCTCTAAATATGTCGGCAATCCTGCAGGTCATGGCCTTCGTGTAATAGCTTATTGTTTATTGTAGTGTGTGTTTTGTTCTGAAATTCAATTAAGTCGGCCGTGAGTCAATACAATTAGTTCTCAAAACTGACAACAGATGGATTTTGGAAAATAGGAAAATTATGTAGGAAAATTGACATTTCACTGAAAACTACTACTTTTCCGAAAAACTTTGGATACCAGGCATGAAAATGAGGGGTCACTCATTAAAATCCGTTCAGCCATTTTCCAGTAATTTCCATTACCAGTTCAAATTATATATATATATATATATATATATATATATATATATATATATACTAGTGGCTTGTGCAGCAAACGCTGCAAACTAAGTCCATAAGAAGTTCAAATAAAAATTGTTCAGATTTATTTTCAATGAAGAATACCAGATATTTTTAAATTTATTTGCTTCCATAATAGTGAAACATACTCCCTCTGAATGTTTTTTATATGCCAAATACTTTTCCTTGAACCTATCCGTCTTCAGTTCTTGAGTTTCAATGCGAAATCGCTAGTAACAATGTCAGGATGATCAGTGGGTTTTTCATGTGGGAGTAAAGCAGTAGATATTTCAGGTCATTGCGGACTGTAGGTGAAAGTTAAGAAATTGTAAGGTTTGTCATGCTTTGAACTAAAGACTTAGCATCTTGGTATAGCTGCTGCATGTTTCGTGAACTACCCTGAAATGTAGAGGGCAGAATCACTTTTTCCCACTAAGAGATCTTGCTGAGGTGATCAAGAGACTACAAAATCTTGTAGGCCTCTTATTTTATCAGTAAGTAATACCTTTTGGTCTTTTCTTATGAATTGCAATTTTTTATTTTCCCCCAGACAATACTGATCTACCAAATACTGCTGGATTAATTTGTGTAACAATGAATGTTATCCCGTATATTTTCTGTAATGCAGGCTGTTGTGAGGAATCTATTGCTGAGATGCGGAAAATGAGGTGAATGATATGTCAGAGTTGTAGAATCTTATATGCGCCCTAAATAAAATTGTTCATCGTAAAACGTTAGCAGTTTCAGTGTTTCATTCGTTGCTGGTTGCAGGAAATAAACTTACTCATCACGGTAGCAAGAAGTGAAATGGCATGCTATTTTCCCTACAACAAAATATGCTTGGCAGCGATTACAAATCTAATCGATTAAACCAAAGAAATATGAAATTAATTTTGATGTAGTTTAAAGACGCAGATAAAATAGGAAGCATGACTCAATTATTACCAAGGAAAATTATGTCCAGTCTTTAAATAAAAAATAAATTGAAAAATTACTTTTTTTTACTCTCAAACCTATGTATATACACCCCCTTAACTTCTTCCTTTCCCATTATTTATAATTCATTGCAATTTCCTCTCCTCCCTAATGGTATGCTCTTCCTTCAGGACTACGCGCCGCTCGCCGTGTCTGACCGCCGTCATCATCTTCGCCGCGCCGCTCTCGCAGGTAACCTTTCCCTGATCTCCGCTCTGCTGGCCGTGGGCACGCCTGTCAGTATAGGCTACACGCGTGGCAAAACCCCCCTCCACGCCGCCGCCGACACGATTCAGTACTCCGCCGCGGTCCTCCTGCTCGACGCCGGCGCGGACGTCAACGCCACGGACTCCAACCGGCAGACTCCGCTGCACCACGCGGCCTACGTGACGGACACGGCAGTCGTGGAGCTGCTGCTAGACCGCAACGCCCACCTGCACGCTCTGGACCAAGATAACGACACACCCTTGCACATCGCCGCCAAGTACGGCTGTCTGGAGGTGGTACGAGCGCTGGTGGAGCGAGGTGGGGACCCCAAGCGGCGCAACAAGAAGGGCCAAACGCCCCTAGATCTGGCGCGCAACGACAACTCTAAAGACGTAGTCAACTGGCTCGCCAAACTGAACTCCATGCGGTAACTGGATGCGCTACACACAAGCACTTCCTCGCTGTCTTTCGTCTTAATTTTAGTAAGAATTTCAATTCTATCTCTGGAACTGTGTCTACGTAACTAGTTCCAGACAGAGAACTATTACCAAAACAGTGCCAAATTAAAATATCCAACGGTGTACTGCAAAATAGCGAAATATTGTCACAAATCCAGCCTACCGCTCGAACATCAAATATTAATTCAAATTTTAATTCAAAATGTTAGCAGTTCACTGTGCAGTGAAGAAGCGTTTCCCCTCATAACTCATAAACTTGTTAACTTCGTCATGTTCTCTCTCTTTTATTTTATTGCTGAAACTCATGTTTACAATATCATGCTCTTTCAACTACATTCCTTAGCAAATATATTTTTTTTATTTTGTATTAGAAGAAAATACTGATATCTGACCATTTTTTAAATTAATTTATTTTTTATCATACAATCTATCAAAGATAGAGAAGTGATCTTGCATCATATTGTAGCTATGACATGCATAAATACACACAAAAAATTTCATCGCTGAATGTTGGATAGTTTTTGAGTTATGTGGGAAACGCTTGATCACTGCACTGTGAACTGAATTTTGAAAAAAAAAAAAAAGTAAATAATTTTTTTTAATCGTAAATTCTTTTTTCACATAAAAGAAGGACAGTGTTTTACACATGCTAATTTTCCATATTGTACAAGACACAATAATGGAAGAAAAAAACGTTAATATTTCCAAAATTGTACTTTAGTTTACTTAAGCTGTGCTTAATCCCTTAGGTAAAAAAGTAAATGGCTATTAATAATTTTCTCAGTTTTCTGTAAGACACAATTTTTTTCTTGAAAAATGCAAACCCTGAAACATATTTATGGTTACTAGATGCATTATAATATATCAAATTGAAGCTAAAATCATGTAGAATAGATGTGCAAAATTTGAAGAAAACACATAAAGTGGTGGTCAAGTCCTTTAATAGTGCAACCGGCTACTGTATGAAATATCTTTAAAAAAACCAAACACCTCATTACATAAAAATTCACCAGTGTTAAAAGTATTAAAAATTTCAAATAAATATGCAAAATATGGAATCTAGATTTCAGTATTTCTTACATTAAACATAAACATTTCCTTATTAAAATAATGAAAATAGTTTCTTTAGTTGGTTATTTAATGACGCTATATCAACTATTGGTTCATTTAGCGTCGATGGGATTGGTGATAGCGAGATGATGTTTGGCGAGATGAGGCAGAGGATTAACCATAGATTACCCGACATTCGCCTTACAGTTGGAAAAAAACTCTGAAAAGAACCAACCAGGTAATCAGCCCAAGGGGGAATCGAACCCTCGCCGATCAGAAGGCAAGCGCCTTAGCTGACTGAACTAAGCCGGTAGCCTGAAAGTAGTTGATTTTAAATAACATTACTATTATTGTCACCCTGTACTTTTCATTTATAGGTATATTTTACACATTTCACCTACGCTATCTTTATTTATCTAATTTTTATTTTGTATTTTAAATTTATATTTATATGTGTGTCTTTTATTTATGTATGTATTTATCTGTTTTTTTTTTCATTTATATGTATAACTGTATCTTACATTATATCTGTTTTGTCTCTTTTTCATGTTCTTTTCTCCATGTTTTATGTTCTAAGCAACTATTTGTACTGCCTATTGTAATTGTGGCTTTGCCTTATCATACTTACTTACTTACAAATGGCTTTTAAGGAACCCGAAGGTTCATTGCCGCCCTCACATAAGCCCGTCATCGGTCTCTATCCTGAGCAAGATTAATCCAGTCTCTATCATCATATCCCACTTCCCTCAAATCCATTTTAATATTATCCTTCCATCTATGTCTCCGCCTCCCCAAAGATATTTTTCCCTCCGGCCACCCAACTAACACTCTATATGCATTTCTGGATTCACCCATACGTGCTACATGCCCTGCCCATCTCAAACGTCTGGATTTAATGTTCCTAATTATGTCAGGTGAAGAATACAATGCGTGCAGTTCTGTGCTGTGTAACTTTCTCCTGTAAGTTCATACCTTTTAGCCTCAAATATTTTCCTAAGAACCTTGTTCTCAAACACCCTTAATCTCTGTTCCTCTCTTAAAGTGAGAGTCCAAGCCTTATTATAGATAAATAAATAAATACAAAGAAATTCCAAACTCTGTGCTTCACAATTGTTATGGTTACAGTTAAAACCACGTGACACACAGTAACGTACCGATTTCGCCCTTCGATTCCTTGCAAGGGTACAAGTTCGTGACTCCAGAACCATACTCCACAGAAGCTACAATACATTACGAGTAAATTTACCTGTAATTTGTGCATATTATGAGAGATGTGTACCACGAAAGTGAAGTGTACAATAAAATTGTACCCTGTTACTATACTAGTTTTACTTTCACTGATTTTGTTATTGTGCCGTGTACATTAAGAAATATATTTAAGTCTTCACTATCATCATCATACGTTCTAACCGAATCATTTTAAGTACATTAAAATATAAAAATGATTTGCAAAAGTTGACTATTTTTCTTTAACACCAACTGAAATTATTTTACAAATGAAAATTCACTATTACACAATACACTTTAAGGTGGTACTTATTTACAAATGGCTTTTAAGGAACCCGAAGGTTCATTGCCGCCCTCACATAAGCCCGCCATCGGTCCCTATCCTGTGCAAGATTAATCCAGTCTCTATCATCATACCCCACCTCCCTCAAATCCATTTTAATATTATCCTCCCATCTACGTCTCGGCCTCCCTAAAGGTCTTTTTCCCTCCGGTCTCCCAACTAACACTCTATATGCATTTCTGGATTCGCCCATACGTGCTATATGCCCTGCCCATCTCAAACGTCTGCATTTAATGTTCCTAATTATGTCAGGTGAAGAATACAATGCGTGCAGTTCTGTGTTGTGTAACTTTCTCCATTCTCCTGTAACTTCATACCTCTTAGCCCCAATATTTTCCTAAGCACCTTATTCTCAAACACCCTTAATCTCTGTTCCTCTCTCAGAGTGAGAGTCCAAGTTTCAAAACCATACAGAAGAACCGGTAATATAACTGTTTTATAAATTCTACTTTCAGGTTTTTGGACAGTAGACTGGATGATAAGAGCTTCTCAACCGAATAATAGCACGCATTTCCCATATTTATTCTGCGTTTAATTTCCTCCCAAGTGTCATTTATATCTGTTACTATTGCTCCAAGATATTTTAATTTTTCCACCTCTTCGAAGGATAAATCTCCAATTTTTATATTTCCATTTCGTACAATATTCTGGTCACGAGACATAATCATATACTTTGTCTTTTCGGGATTTACTTCCAAACCGATCGCTTTACTTGCTTCAAGTAAAATTTCCGTGTTTTCCCTAATCGTTTGTGGATTTTCTCCTAACATATTCACGTCATCCGCATAGACAAGCAGCTGATGTAACCCGTTCAATTCCAAACCCTGCCTGTTATCCTGAACTTTCCTAATGGCATATTCTAGCGCGAAGTTAAAAAGTAAAGGTGATAGTGCATCTCCCTGCTTTAGCCCGTAGTGAATTGGAAAAGCATCAGATAGAAACTGACCTATACGGACTCTGCTGTATGTTTCACTGAGACACATTTTAATTAATCGAACTAGTTTCTTGGGAATACCAAATTCAATAAGAATATCGTATAATACTTCCCTCTTAACCGAGTCATACAAACACTAAAATTGAAATAAAAAGTTTCACGGAATTTATGAAATCTTAAGTACTTTCAAACACATTTCCTCAAAAATAACTTAAGTGCATTTGTACCCCTTTTCTTCTGACCCTCTCTTATGCCTAAGAGTATATAGTATGAACAGTAAGTAATATCACTAATTTTAGGGGGATATTCTTTGAGATAGTTCAAACAAAAAAGTTTAATATAATTTTCCTAGTTTTCGCTTCCTTTACGAGATAAATATTATTTTATATTGAAACATTTCACAGCGTGTTTTGGGAAAGCCATTGATTTAAGTCCCAATATGCTCAGTCAATTTAAGAGAGCAGTGTATTATGATAATAAATGATTGAAAGAATTTTAGTTTTTCCTTTAAATGTGCAGAAATTTGATCCGAACAAATGTAACTTTTCGTTCTGAAAAGAAATTTTACAGTGTTACTGCCCGACCTTTACGAGGCTTTAGGACTTCGAAATTTGCTTCAATTCTCGCTTGTAAGCCTTCTACAACTGGGGCTGCATCTCTTATCTGAATTACGCCTGATTCTCTATTTCGAGTCTTAGACCGACTTGGGCGTCCATCGTCACGCGATGCCAAAGCGCTGCGTGCAAGAATGTCTTAAGCGACATCGGAGGTCTCATTGGTCATCCGATCGATGGATCCTCGTTCCTCACAAACATAGCAACTCCTGATACAGGATGTCGGAGTAACTGTTGGACGTAGGTCGATATTGCAAAGACCGTCCTTACTCAAGGATATTAAAGATTTAGACGTCCATGATATGCAAATTCAGGAGGGTGGAAGGTTCCTTTCCTACCGCAAGGCGGACCTCGTTTTGCGCGCAATGTTTTGTGCAGTTCACATTAGCCCCGCACGGAACGTGGGGGCGTCAGTAACCGTACATCAGCTGGAAATGAATGTTTCCGGCATTGAGAGGTGCATGTAGCTCTAACACCCACGTGACATCAGGCAATTTGCGAATTAGTTCTTTATTTAGACTAGATTTACGCCATACATTTTGCCTTTCTTCCGATAAAAATATTCTCCCCGTAAACGGTTCTAGCGGCCTCCAAAGCCTTTACTCCTTGGTTAAATTCGAACAAAAAGATACAGTAAAGGTTGGTAATACTGCGATACGAGTAATACTGGGTGTTCATTTCAAAGTGTGTCATGACGTCACTGTTGTTGGGTCACCGATTTGAAGCGAGTTTCAGCTTATATGTTAGAGAAGTTGCCTATTATTTAAGGCGTTCTTCAATCTGAACTTGAGAACGTGTACGGTATAACTTGAACGTCGTAGCAACAGATAGCGGTCTATAATAATAATAATAATAATAATAATAATAATAATAATAATGTTTTATTTTCGCTGGCAGAGTTAAGGACATAAGGCCTTCTCTTCCACTCAACCAGCCTTAATCAATACAATACATAAATTTAAATTACAAATATTTACACTACACTTAAAAGGTTCTCCAGCAATATTCTTCACTACACATTTATTTAAATTTAGATAAATCTATAAGGTAAAGTAGTAACTTAATTTATGAGCTAATTTAATTCAATGAATTATAATTAATTTAATATTTGAGATAGCTAGTAAAATGATGAAAATTAATTTAATATAAGCTTACTAGGACTATGTTACAGGGAGAATATATATATTTCTATTTCTATAATGAGAATATTAATGTAATTGCCATTAGGGGTTTTGTAAATCTATTTAGAGAAATTAATGACAATAATAATAATAATAATAATAATAATAATAATAATGATTTATTTTCGCTGGCAGAGTTAAGGCCATAAGGCCTTCTCTTCCACTCAACCAGCCTTAATCAATACAATACATAAATTTAAATTACAAATATTTACACCACACTTAAAAGGTTCTCCAGCAATATTCTTCACTACACATTTATTTAAATTTAGATAAATCTATAAGGTAAAGTAGTAACTTAATTTATGAGCTAATTTAATTCAATGAATTATAATTAATTTAATATTTGAGATAGCTAGCAAAATGATGAAAATTAATTTAATATAAGCTTACTAGGACTATGTTACAGGGAGAATATATATATTTCTATTTCTATAATGAGAATATTAATGTAATTGCCATTAGAGGTTTTGTAAATCTATTTAGAGAAATTAAAGATAATAATAATAAGAATGGACAGATGTTAGTTTCATTATAAGTAACAAATATTAATCAGCAATTCATCTGTTAAGTAAGAATTTATGCAATTTTGACCTAAATGAAGTTATTGTCCAACAACCTCTTATATCACTCGGAAGCGAGTCTGTATGGTCTGTGTGCTACCATAACCTCTTTCGAACTGTGTTTTGCGCGGGCAAGTCGTACGCAGGGTATTTGTTATCATCGGTTACGTACGGTAACATTCCACAACACAAATCAAATGCTCCGTGTCCATGTTGACCGTCGAAGTTAATGTCAACAAATACGTAAGTAATCGTCTTAACCCTCTCCCCATATCCCGACAGTATGTATTTCCAAACAGTTCACATTCCTGCCACTACCGGCATTACCGTACGTATCGGTACGTACTCTTCAGAATGAACGCCGTACTTGCTAGGCAACTTCTCTGCCTCAAAGGTTATACACACCTCTGCGGAAGTGTAGGAAGATTGAATTCTCTAGGCTCATCGGCTAGCCACATGACGGCATACAGCGAGCCATGACACACTTTGAACTGAACACCCAGTATTATGATAGTTCTTTTTGAGAATTTATTACAATTTTACTGAGCCAGAGAAGGACCTGTTTTGTACAGAAACTTGTTCACTAACATTCCCTTAATACGTTGACGCATAAAACCAACCTTCCTCTCCGCACAATATTACAATCACAATATTACCAACCTTTGCCCTATACCATATGTTAGTTGTTTTCTATCGGCTGCTTGTCTATGCGGATGACGTAAATATGTTTGGAGAAAATCCACAAACGATTAGGGAAAACACGGAAATTTTACTGGAAGTAAGTAAAGAGATAGGTTTGGAAGTAAATCCCGAAAAGACAAAGTATATGATTATGTCTCGTGACGAGAATATTGTACGAAATGGAAATATAAAAATTGGAATTTTAGCTTTTGAAGAGGTGGAAAATTCAAATACTTTGGAGCAACAGTAACAAATATAAATGATACTCGAAAGCAAATTAAACACAGAATAAATATGGGAAATGCCTGTTATTATTCGGTTGAGAAGCTTTTATCATCCAGTCTGCTGTCCAAAAATCTGAAAGTTAGAATTTATAAAACAATTATATTACCGGTTGTTTTTTTATGGTTGTGAAACTTGGACTCTCACTTTGAGAGAGGAACATAGGTTAAGGGTGTTTGAGAATAAGGTGTTTAGGAAAATATTTGAGGCTAAGAGGGATGAAGTTACAGGAGAATGCAGAAAGTTACACAACACAGAACTGCACGCATTGTATTCTTCACCTCACATAATTAGGAACATTAAATCCAGACGTTTGAGATGGGCAGGGCATGTAGCACGTAAGGGCGAATCCAGAAATGTATATAGAGTGTTAGTTGGGAGGCCGGAGGGAGAAAGACCTTTAGGGAGGCCGAGACGTAGATGGGAAGATAATATTAAAATGGATTTGAGGGCGGTGGGATATGATGATAGAGAATGGATTAATCTTGCTCAGGATAGGGACTAATGGCGGGCTTATGTGAGGGCGGCAATGAACCTCCGGGTTCCTTAAAAGCCAGTAAGTAAGTAAGTAATTGGTTTTCTACCTGACACTTCATTTTCTTTACTCCATAATTAATTATTGAAAAATTCAACACGTATTCAGTGAAACACAATGCTATAATATTAAAATAACAAATGACAACCCAAACAAATTTCTTACAAAGACGCTATTGCCATGGTAAACAAAAACGCTACGAACTTTGTTACAAATTTTTATCAAAACCTCATAGACAACAGCAAATACCTTTCTATAATAATACCGAACTGCCAGCAGTTATCCGCGCGAACGACGCTGGTGCTGCTACCTAGGCGATACTCGCGAAACAAGCTGTAACCAACTGCAATGTATATTGTTGCTGGGCTAGTTAATAGTCTTATTAATTGGTACTAAAATGTCAGGGTGTAGCCCTATGTGTACTGTTTATAATTGCTACAAAATTACAGCATTACAAATTGCTCCAAATCATAATTTCGATTTCCGAGGGATCATAAAACGTGAGTCAACAACATTCTTTAGTAGGCCTAATTCCTTCGTCTTTGTGTTGATAGAAAAATACAAATTGGCTTTTTTATTTAGACTCAATAAATGAATAGAAGTTAAAATGTATTGGAATTTTTAAGGTTTTATCAAATTAAGTTTTATTGTTGTCCACATTCCTTTACTAATTATTACAAGCATCAGATTACTATCAATTTTATCTTTGCAGTTCTCAGCAATGCGTACATATAAAGCATTACTGTAAATTCACTCTTAATGTCAAAATTGATTTTGTCTCGCTAAACCAAAGAAAAAATATGTAACAATTAATTACGGAAAATAATACGTAGTATGCAATATTTCTCATAATATGCAGCTTTGATATAAGATAATAATTTTACATTAAATACTATTCAACATAACTTAAGTGTTTCATATATTATTCCACATTAGTAACTCACGTTTTAAACAATAGTCCGAATCCCGCTATGTTAATATTTGTATTTGTGGACGTAATTCCACGCCGCTCCGCTAGATGTCAGGTCCCCGATATTTCGCACTTAAGTCAATGCTGCTATAGTCGCGTCGCTGTTATTCCCGGCGTGACTCCTCCTCTTTGCTTACGTCTTAGGAAGTGAAGGCTCTATAAAGTCTAGGTAGGTAGTATCGTTTGCCATTTTTGTTCTTTCGTTGCCGAGCTACCAGACGAGGAATCTATTTGCTACACTGTTAAACATTATCCTGTCGTAGCTCCTATGATAATAAATCAAACGCAATGTAATTCAGCAAATAATTGAGCGGCAAATAACGTCTTCGTGCGCTTTCTGCGAACGCCAACAAAAGAGCCAAAATGGCGGGCGATTATATTAAATATTTATCGAGCCTTAAGGGTATATGTACGTGAACGCCCACAAATATTATCAAAAAATGCAGACTGTAAAATTTTATAAGAAAATGAACTCACAATTGGACAAAACTTACAATGTACCATAACAAGACTTATTAGAATTTAAATAGCTGATAAAAGTGTAAAAAAAGTTACTAATAATATTTTTGAAACCAATTTGATTAAACATGAAAAAAAATCTGCAGTTACATAATTTAGTAACCATAACATTGTAATGGTCTCTCTGACATCTTTAATATTTTTCCTGCATGTAATAAACACTTATTTCTGAAAAGTAGACTACTCTCAGGCATGTAGAGTTGTTTATTTTAATACAATAATTTTTTATTTGTCCTATATAAGATATATTAAAATTTACATAATGTTTTGTGACCTAATGTTTCTAATTTTCAAAGAAATAGGCATTATTGTAGTCTACCCTTTGCATAAATGCATGTTAGATCAATGTACAAAATTTCATAATTCTATCTCTAATAGTTGTGGAGTTATGTAATAATATGTGTGAAAATTTCCAAATTTTGGAAAATTTAATTTAAAGTAAAAAGCGAATTCTGAAAAAGATTATTAGTAACCTTCTTTATACTTTTATTAGATATTTAAGTTCTAATAAGTCTTGTTGTGGTACCTTGTAATTTTTATCAAATTGCGAATTGATTTCCTTATAAAATTTTAGAAATTCAGAGCCTTTATTTTCTGATAATATTTGTGGTCGTTCACGTACAATACCCTTAAGAAATGAATAACGTCTTCATCAGCGAATCACAAGGCGCACACGTTTAAATGTAGCCGACCTGCAACGCGATTGGCTGCCGGAAATTAGAGCTATGGGACCTATAGTATACAGCTGTCCGGTATTATTATAGTAAGGTATTTGATAGCAGTTTATTTAATTCGTTGCATATTTCATTACTACATTCCATTCCTTGTATAACAATATATTGTCTGTCACAACTCTCACAAAGTAGTTTCAGCTGTTGCCTACTTTATGATTTACTCTTGAAGAGTGCGTGTTTCCCAGTCATATATCAACTGCGGAATTTTCATTATTTATAGAATTTCAACATAGTTTCCTTTCGTCCTTTTAAGCAGTATCTTAATGTGCCATAGAACTAGGCTATATAAATACACGCATATTGATTTCCTTATCTATAACTTTTTTTTCCAATAGCTGACATCGCATACCATATTATTATTAGTAATTTCCTCTTGTTCATAAAGTAATTTTGCTGTCATCGGTCTGTTATCTAAAAGCACTTCATTATAGCCTTGAAGGAGGAATGTTGAGTTCATGACATACAACTTCAATCGTGCTGCAACTAATCCCACTTCAATGATAGCGTCCACAGTTACGTCACTTCGTGGCGTGACGTCACATTCTTAGTCATAACATGGCCAACATTGTATAGACCCAGAAACAAAATTTGGGCCACATGAATTTTTCAAGTTCCACGAAATTGAAATAGAAACTGCTGACCCATTTATACCCGAACCCACACTTTCTGAAGTCGAAATTGCGATAGAAAATTTGAAAAATTATAGTATTTAGTATTTATTTATTTAACCTGGTAGAGATAAGTCCGTCAGGCCTTCTCTGCCCCTCTACCAGGGGATTACAAGTATAACATGAACAATATGATTACAATTAATATTAAATTTACAATTACAATAGACATTAAAGTACGACAAGAATACCTGATTAATGCAAGCTAGACATTTTATCATAGAAGTTAAGAACAAATATAAGCTTGTACTTGCTATTTGGGAAAAGGAAATTGTACCAGAACAATGGAAGGAGCCCACACCTGTGGAGTAACGGTCAGCGCGTCTGGCCGCGAAACAAGGTGGCCCGGGTTCGAATCCCGGTCGGGGCAAGTTACCTGGTTGAGGTTTTTTCCGGTTTTCCCTCAACCCAATACGGGCAAATGCTGGGTAACTTTCGGTGCTGGACACCGTACTAATTTCACCGGCATTATCACCTTCATATCATTCAGACGCTAAATAAACTAGATGTTGATACAGCGTCGTAAAATAACCCAATCCATCATCAAAAATGGAAGGAGTCCATAATCGTACCTATCTTTAAGAAGGGGGACAAGACTAACTGTAGTAACTTTCGAGGAATATCACTTTTGTTGACGTCGTACAAAATGTTGTCCAATATTCTTTTGAGAAGATTAACTCCATATGTAGATGAAATTATTGGGGATCATCAGTGTGGTTTTAGGCGTAATAGATCAACTATTGATCAGATATTTTTTATTCGACAGATAATGGAGAAAAAATGGGAATATAAGGGTACAGTACATCAGTTATTCATAGATTTCAAAAAGACATATGACTCGGTTAAGAGAGAAGTTTTATATGATATTCTTATTGAATTTGGTATTCCCAAGAAACTAGTTCGATTAATTAAAATGTGTCTCAGTGAAACGTACAGCAGAGTCCGTATAGGTCAGTTTCTGTCAGATGCGTTTCCAATTCACTGTGGGCTAAAGAAAGGAGATGCACTATCACCTTTGCTTTTTAACTTTGCTCTAGAGTATGCCATTAGGAAAGTCCAGGATAACAGAGAGGGTTTGGGATTGAACGGGTTACATCAGCTGCTTGTCTATACGGATGACGTGAATATGTTAGGAGAAAATCCACAAAAGATTAGAGAAAATACGGGAATTTTACTTGAAGCAAGTAAAGCGATAGGGTTGGAAGTAAATCCCGAAAAGACAAAGTATATGATTATGTCTAATGACCAGAATAGGGCAAATCGCAATATAGCGAACGCAGAAGCTCCGTACACGACCCTTTCCACTTTTCCCCTACTAGCTCAACAGACACTCTACGTGATAGGCGAGTGTTATGTCGAATGCACATTTCATGTGGATGGGGATAACTTCCCCTGCTGGCGTTCGCTATATTGCGATTTATCCATTGTACGAAACGGAAATATAAAAATTGGAAATTTATCCTTTGAAGAGGTGGAGAAGTTCAAATATCTTGGAGCAACAGTAACAAATATAAATGACACTCGGAAGGAAATTAAACACAGAATAAATATGGGAAATGCCTGTTACTATTCGGTTGAGAAGCTTTTATCATCCAGTCTGCTGTCAAAAAATCTGAAAGTTAGAATTTATAAAACAGTTATATTACCGGTTGTTCTGTATAGTTGTGAAACTTGGACTCTCACTTTGAGAGAGGAAAAGAGATTAACGGTGTTTGAGTATAAGGTGCTTAGGAAAATATTTGGGGCTAAGAGGGATGAAGTTACAGAAGAATGGAGAAAGTTACACAACGCAGAACTGCACGCATTGCATTCTTCACCTGACATAATTAGGAACATTAAATCCAGACGTTTTGAGATGGGCAGGGCATGTAGCACGTATGGGCGAACCCAGAAATGCATATAGAGTGTTAGTTGGGAGGCCGGAGGGAAAAAGATCTTTGGGGAGGCCGAGATGTAGATGGGAGGATAATATTAAAATGGATTTGAGGGAGGTGGGATATGATGATAGAGACTGGATTAATCTTGCACAGGATAGGGACCGATGACGGGCTTATGTGAGGGCGGCAATGAACCTCCGGGTTCCTTAAAAGCCAGTAAGTAAGTAGGTAGGCCTAAGTATTATTATTATTATTATTATTATTATTATTATTATTACTACTACTTATAACGGAAGTTATTGTAAACTTTGTCCTACGTACAATTCCAAAATTAACTATCCTCACCACTATTTGTACCAGAGAAAGTCAAATCAACACACTTTCGAGCCTTGGGTTACTTCAGGTGAATCCAGGGTTTTACTTTCTGTGTCTACAGTTATTGTATTTGGTGCAAGTTTTGAATACTCTTCGCCACAATATCGTACAAAAGAAAAATATGTTCACTACAGGAAAGGGAATGTTTTGTTACTTGTATAATAATATTTACACAATACCAAGAAACCCGAACAAACGGTCCTGAATCGACGTTCTAATTTCCATTTGTAAACAGACGTCAGCATCTTTCCGAGAAAATATGCCGCTCACTGGGTCAATATATTCCATGCTCATCCCTTTGCATGTTGTGGGTCGTTTCACGTGCAAACACGGCTCAAACAACAAAAGATTTACAAGCCAACAAAAAAGACGTGGTTCCATTCTGTTCAATTTGTATTTTAATGTTACTTTAAAAAAGGGGAGAGGATGATATTTTTTGGTGAAAAATGAGTGAATTAAAAAAAAAATGCTTTAAAATAATCTGTGATGTGTGGAATGCATAGCATAACATTTTGTGGGTATTTGTGCCCTTATCGGATGTTTGGTCGCCATTTTTAAACATCCTGCGTTATTATTTTCATTGTACTTTCATGACCATGTTGATCATTTATTTAATCATTCACTAAGAATTCTCAGTCTCATTAGGTCTATTATTTATTCCTTTTCCTCTCCTGATACACTACTTACATTATATTATGCTTTAGTAAGGTCTAAGTTAGAATATGCATCTGTTGCGTGGAACTCTATTACGTCTACTGATTCAGCTAAACTAGACAATATCCAAAGAAAATTCATTTCTCTTTGTGTGTTCAGATTTGTACCCAACTCCTCTTCTTTAAGTTATGAACTATCTAGTAAATATTTTAACTGTGCCAGTCTGTATTCGAGACGTCAGGATATTGATTACACTTTCTTTAATAATGCTATTAATGGTGTCATTGATTGGGATTCTTTTATATGTAACGCCTACCTTAGAATTCCCGTGAAAGGTTTTCGTGGTCAAAGAATTTTCTTCACTAAATTATTTAAATCCCTTTCTCCAGTAGCCAGGTGTATTAAAAGTGCTAATTTGCAAGATCTGATTTGATTTTACTTATGCATGATATATCCTTACTTGTTGTTTAATATCTTTTATTATTTGTTAGATATTGCTATTTATTTTGTTGCATTTGGTGAACGGTTAATGTAGACTATTATATTGATTGTATTTCATCTCACTGCCATTTTCTGTCATTCATTCTCATAATCATTTGTTCTGTTTTGTTTTTTATTTTGTGCTAAACTGTAATTGGCTTTGTGCTGTTGTTTTGCACATTAATATTCGAAACAAAAAAATAAGTAAATTATTATCATTATTATTATTATTATTATTACTATTGTCATTAATATTATTATTATCATCATCATTATCATTATCATTATTATTATTATTATTATTATTATTATTATTATTATTATTATTATTATTATTACATGTAGGCGATTTCGATCCATTCAATGTATAGAAGTATTAGAATATGGTAATGTCTTTGCTAATACTATTTGCATAATCCTTATACACAAATTGGTAGTACGAATAAACTCCTTTCCCTAATATTTTATAGTTTTAATTCTTGTAAATTAATTATTGTGACCTATGTTCTTTATTTTGTTGTTAACTGAATTATTTAATTTGTACCATAGTTGTTCATTTCAATGTACTAATTGTATCACTATGCTGGACTTTTATTGGCCAATGGCTGTTGTCCACCACATAAATATCAATAAGTAAATAAACAAATAAATAAATAAATAAATAAATAAATAAATAAATCATTATTATTATTGTTATTATCATTACTATTACTATTATCATTATTATTATTATTACTATTACTATTATCATTATTATTATCATCATTATTATTGTTATTATTATTATTATTATTACTATTACTTTTATCATTATTATTATTATTATTACTATTATCATTATTATTATTATTATTATTGTTCTTATTATTATATTATTATTATTATTATTATTATTATTATTATTATTATTATTATTACTAGCCGTACCCGTGCGCTCCGCTGCACCCGTTAGAAATAAATATAAAGTAATTACATAATTAAAATAGGACGTTTGATCCAGGGAACATTCGTGTTTGATAGAAGGATAAATCGTTTAATATGTTACTTAATTTAAATTGCATCCAAATAATTAAAATGCGATCATTTTGGTCCAGAGACACTCATTTGGTGCAATGACAATCCCTTTAACATGTTTCTTAATTTTTATTACATGCAACCATAGTTTAATGAAGATTGACATAATTTAGATTTAATGTGTATATTGCATTTTACTTGCTATAGGTTTCCATTGAATTATGGTAATAACTTAATTTTAACCCTTGTTTTCTACGTATTCAGTAAATGGCGCTTGGCCCACTATGGTTCTGAACCCTTCAAATAACTTAAATTATATTATATTATATTATATTATATTATATTATATTATATTATATTATATTATATTATATTATATTATATCAGACGTTACTGTAATAACATTATAGCATTATGTCCATCTAGAGAAACTACACTTTCCAATGGTGAAATAATAATTAATTATACAAAATTTAGCTTCCGATATTACTTCATACAAACACAGAAACATTCTCTGTAGGCTATCTTTCATAGCTTTCGATTGTTGTTGTCCAAGGCCCCTTATAGACGAAGTCATTTGATTTATAATTCATTACACGGCCTTAGATGGCAGTTATTTTAATTTTAAAACTCATTTATCTCATTAAATATCAGTCCTATCAAAATTTTTCAAAGAATAAAACTTATCGGAAATTATTTTTAAAGAAACTTTTGTTATGTAATATTTTTCACAAAAATCAATAATAAGCGAGATATTTCGATTTATTTAATTCGGGTCCCCTTATAACCCCCCCCTTTTAAATAATGTATTTTGAATGCCATATAGCCTAAAATCTAGGTTACAACGAACTTAATTTATATTACAATTTTCATCGAAATCCGTTCAGCCATTATCGCGTGAAAAGGTAACAAACATACAGACAAACAGACATACAAACAAAAATTTCAAAAAAGCGATTTTCGGTTTCAGGGTGGTTAATTATATATGTTAGGACCAATTATTTTGGAAAATCGAAAGTTACCAGAAAATTTCGGCTACAGATTTATTATTAGTATAGATTATTGTTACTATTATTATTATTATTATTATTATTATTATTATTATTATTATTATTATTATTATTATCGTCCTTGACCCCTTCTCATTCCCAAGATAAAACCTCAGGATAGAACTCGCGTGGCAGGACTGCGCGGATGCGATGGTGCTGCTATCTTCCAATCAAGCCTTCCTCTGTGGCCTGTGTATGTAATTACAGCTGCCGTCATTTGTTTAATGGGGAAAAGATGCAAAACCAACACGGAACTCTTTCAGCCTTGTCCGCAGCCGTTCTGTGAAGAATTATTGTATGTACGTAAGAACTCTTGACGTAGGGATTTCTGCAGTGCCCCACGCCATTGCAGAATGAAAAATTGATGTATACGCTCTTTGAAATACCATTTCACAGCAAAGAAATGATCTAGAAATACGATTTTTGCGGTTTATGATTCAGAAGGCAGTGGGATGCATGGAAACATGTTCAACTGTTTAAAAACAATCATGACGGTGCAATTATCGTGCGATGAAAGTAAGTGGATACTGAAATGTTATTGGAAAGTGGAGAATGTTGGGAACAGATACATTATAGGGGCCACCCATCACACATTATACGCAGTAAAAAGGTCAGCGGAAGTAATGGTTCGATTAGCGTTTTTATCATTCGATATTCGATAAGCATTAAATGTTACCAAATTAAAAAATTAAATAGAAAAATTTAAACAGTTTGTTACCACTGATGTGATTTTAGTCACTTTGTATTATATTTTTGGTCCAGGGAAAATATATTTGACTATTATTGCCGTTATTTCCATTTTGAAGTAGGCTACAAGTCAACAATATAAAACTGACTGTTAATTTAGAAGTTGGCAACATATTTTATGTCGATTATATCAACAATACATATCGATAATAGCATTCATACCATTCAACCAATAAGGAGATTGGCCCCTATAATGCATCTATGCCGAATGTTATTGAGGTTCAACGACGTTGGAGGGTTGAATTTGGAACGCAACCACCAACAAGGTTAACTATCACAAGAATCGAGACAAGTTTGAAGTCGACGGAACGGTGCAAGATGTGTTGTGTGTAGAAGAAAGAGAAGTTCCACCGATAACGAGAGTGTTGATGCAGTCATGCAGGCTTTTGCACAATCCCCAAAGAAGTCAATGAGGCAATGTTCTCGTGAGATTGGTATCAGCAAATGTAGTGTTCATCGAATTTTGCGAGCTGAAAAATGGAAGCCTTACATTCCGAGATTTGTCCGCGCACTAAATGAGGGCGACCCAGATAGGCGACTGGAATTTTGTGAGTGGTTCTTGAACATGTGTGATCAAAGGGAAGATTTTGAAGACTTCATTTTTTGGCCAGATGAAGCCACATAGGTACCAGATCTGACGTATAACACACACTCCGAATCTTCAACAAAACTTAGCATTTATGGGATCGCAAAACATCTGTTTACAATGAACTTGAAAATCAACGGCGTAACTTTATTGATACAGCAGGCGAGACCCAACAATTTGGCTAGAATTCTGATACACCACAAAGCACAAGTAAGACTATAAAAATGTAGTTTATACAATATTTAATATTTAGAAGAATTCTCAATCACTTTGTCATTAATAATAACCGTAAAAGTTTCTAAAGACTACAGCCATATTTTCATTTACTGTCTTGTTTTTATCGCCAACACGCACTTAGTTTATAATACATCAACAATTAACGTTTGGTACGACTGCGAACATAATTCCATCAACACACACTTATATTGTAACATTAATTTACATTGAAAATCGGCATTCGTACAAACACGTGTTCTGTATCGTAGGCCTCCGTTTGACAGTTAATTACAGTGTTGCCGACGTATGGCTCCGGCTTGTAACTGAAGAAGGCTCTGAAGAACATTATCAATTTTGAATTAGTTTTATCGACGATGGCTAACGAAAATTGTGCCAGAAGTGTACTGCATTAGCAGTGGGTTGAAGGACACGCAACTGATGGTGTCTCAATATTTTTATATATAACAGAAAATCATCAATAATAGTATTGCTTTTTTTAATTTTAAGAGTGCATATTTTGTTATTTTTAGTGCCTGGTATTTGAGTGCATATGTGCACGAAATTTTTCCCGTTTTTTAGTGCATATGAATCTGCCCCCTACTGATGAGAGAATCTGGCAATCCTGAGTTCGAACGATTCTATCTTCTAGTTCCATATTTATACATTTTATTACAAGTACATACCTAGACAATACGAGGAAAATGTTACCGAAATATCAAATCCGAAATAAAATATTTCAAAGCTGAAGTAGGATCTTTGTGAAGGTTTACATTATTATATGTAAGTCATTAGAGATTAACGACCATAAACCATGACTTCGGTTCCGAGCTACGCAGGGGTTTGAAAGATTGCCGACAGCTCTTTCCGAATCGTAAACCTCTAATTGTTGATGTGTGCCACAAAAGCTTCCGCGGTGCCGCCCAAGAAGCAACCAATGTGAGAATGGGCGGACAGAAAATCGAAGCTGACATTCATGTAGACTCTTAAATAAACAGGGCAGCTTAGAATAGCCGCTCTCGTATATGACACATGCCTGTCACAACCTGGCCAAGACCGCGCGGAGGAATTCAATCCTACAATCAAAATCACAGGAAAAAACTACCTTCAGAAGTTGCAACATATTCTGTCAACGACTGAAAATTAAAAACATGTTGCTGGACTGTAATGATTGACCGTAAATTTATCTCAGGGGTGTATTATGATAACTTTTTTTTACTGTTCCCGTCGTCTAGTCGTCAGCATGCAGGTTTACAGGTCTGGAGATTCCGGGTTCGGTTCCGGGACTCGCCTGTCTTCTTCGGAACAAGGTTTGGGAAGTTCATGAAGAGGTCCACTGCATTTCTGAAGACGACTCCCACAGAAGAGCGGATATAATAGCAATAAACAGGCATCAACAAAAGGTTACTATCATAGATCCAACTATATGCATGGAGAGAGATCTAAACCAAGCTCATCAGGTTGACCATGAACCTTGCATTCCATACAGTGCGGCAAATAGCGTCCTCGTTTACTTTCTGCGAACGCCAATGAAAGAACTAAAATGGCGGACGATTATACCCAGTATCTATAGAGCCTTAGAAAGTGCATAACTTGCAACGTGATTGGCTGCCGGAAATAAGAGCGACGGTACTATATATTATTCTCTTTTGAGTTTGTATCAACGATACTCAAGTTTGATTAATTTAATTTATAAGATGGTTTAGGTCTGTGCCCCTTTAATGCATAACGGGGGTCTGTGGAACCTTCCGTTTATTTTCCTTTATAAAATTAACTGCCATTTACCTGTAGGTGTTTCAGTACTTCTTTAAATAATTGCAACAACTGTGTTAACACCCGCAGGTGTTTATCTCCCGTCCTTCTTACTAATAGAGCTATTTAATATTTTATCGTCTTTTTTTATAGTTTTTTTTACACTCTGGTTTTGTGACTGCTACTTTCGTCCTAATGAATGGATAATTCACGATGCGAAACTAGCCAAGAAGAGACCGATGTTTTGTAAATGAGTGTAAAAGCTTACACTTTGTACAAGTACAACTTGATTAATTTTGTGTTCACAAAAAAATTATTTTAAATTAAAATGTATTTAACATTTATATAGTTGTATTAAGATCTAATTTTATTTTATTGAAACATAAAAAAAAGATTTAGAACACCTCCTAAAGTTTTCAAAAGAACTTAAATTATAGTCCCGACGCTGTTATTCCCGGCGTGACTCCTCCTCTTTGCTTACGTCTTAAGAAGTGAAGGCTCTATGAAGTCTATTTAGGTAGTATCGTTCGCCATTTTTGTTCTTTCGTTGCCGAGCTACCACACGAGGAATCTATTTGCCACACCGTTAAACATTATCATGTCGTAGCTCCTATGATAATAAATCAAACGCACTGTAATTCAGCAAATAATTGAGCGGCAAATAACGTCCTCGTGTGCTTTCTGCGAACGCCAACGAAAGAGCCAAAATGGCGGGCGATTATATTAAGTATTTATGCAGCTTTAGGAAATGCATAACGTCTTCATCAGCGAATCACAAGACGCACATGTTTAAATGTAGCCGACCTGCAACGTGATTGGCTGCCGGAAATTAGATCGACGGTACTATAGTGTAGTTTCAAGACATTTTTATCACATAGTCTAACATGAACTACTGATTAATACAGTTATTGTTCCATTTTTTGATAGACATTGTTATTTATTAAATATGTTGATTATTTTAAGCTTTTCATAGTCCCAAGAGAAGAAAATTCATACTTACTCCATTAATTATGCATTCGAACTATTCCATTGTTGACCAACTTTGTGAATTACCAACAATTTCGAACACTTTTCATTTCATTTCATTGTTGTAACCAATATCTCTTTCGTTTCTTCTTCTTCAATTGAGACGCATGAAGCAATTACAAATTCTTGTTCGCTAACACTCATGATTAATAGACCTAACCTCAAAGCTCTCTGTTTTCAGCAATATCAATATCGTACGTCATATGTTTTAAACAGATGATAGGGAATCCGATGAGACGATGAAGGTAGAGCTGTTACAGTGAACGTACTTCACTTAAAATATCCGTTGAGAGCGATAGGTTAATAGGGTGACGGGTAATCGGCGTTTTATGTATGTATGTACATGGGACACACTCACGGACAGGAGAACGTGAATTCGATTATGCGCAATGTTCAAAACATACAGAGGTGAGCCTGCCTGGAGAGAAATAAAAAATAGGTTGCAACCGCCAAATTACTCTTCAAGGAACGACCACTCATATAAATTGAGGGAAAGAAGACAGAGGACGGACACTGGAAAGTTTTCTTTTCTCAATCGTACTATCAGGGACTGGAATGCTTTACCTGCAGACTTACTAAAGGCTTTACCAATAACCAAAAATTTATTTAAAAATAGGCTTAAGGACTTCACTAATAGACGATAGTATATTATACACAATATTTAAAGGGTGTAAATGATATTTTGTTATTTGAAGTGTTGTATCAGTGAAGAAGTGTGTTGTGTCAGTGAAGTGTGTTGTGTCAGTGAAGTGTGAAGTGTGTTGTGTCAGTGAAGTGTGAAGTGTGTTGTGTCAGTGAAGTGTGTTGTGGCAGTGAAGTGTGTTGTGGCAGTGAAGTGTGAAGTGTGTTGTGTCAGTGAAGTGTGAAGTGTGTTGTGTCAGTGAAGTATGAAGTGTGTTGTGGCTGTGAAGTGGGTTGTGTCAGTGAAGTGTGAAGTGTGTTGTGTCAGTGAAGTGTGAAGTGTGTTGTGGCAGTGAAGTGTGTTGTGTCAGTGAAGTGTGAAGTGTGTTGTGGCAGTGAAGTGTGTTGTGTCAGTGAAGTGTGAAGTGTGTTGTGTCAGTGAAGTGTGAAGTGTGTTGTGTCAGTGAAGTGTGAAGTGTGTTGTGTCAGTGAAGTGTGTTGTGGCAGTGAAGTGTGTTGTGTCAGTGAAGTGTGTTGTGGCAGTGAAGTGTGTTGTGTCAGTGAAGTGTGAAGTGTGTTGTGTCAGTGAAGTGTGAAGTGTGTTGTGTCAGTGAAGTGTGAAGTGTGTTGTGGCTGTAAAGTGGGTTGTGTCAGTGAAGTGTGTTGTGTCAGTGAAGTGTGAAGTATGTTGTGGCAGTGGAGTGTGTTGTGTCAGTGAAGTGTGTTGTGTCAGTGAAGTGTGTTGTGTCAGTGAAGTGTGAAGTGTGTTGTGGCAGTGAAGTGTGAAGTGTGTTGTGGCAGTGAAGTGTGAAGTGTGTTGTGGCAGTGAAGTGTGAAGTGTGTTGTGGCAATGAAGTGTGAAGTGTGTTGTGTCAGTGAAGTGTGAAGTGTGTTGTGTCAGTGAAGTGTGAAGTGTGTTGTGGCAGTGAAGTGTGAAGTGTGTTGTGGCAGTGAAGTATGAAGTGTGTTGTGTCAGTGAAGTGTGTTGTGTAAGTGAAACGTGTTCCTGTCAGGGAAGCTTTATAGTTCATAGTGGCAGTGCAAAGTATTTGAACAGTGAAATGTTTTTGAAGTGTTTGTGAAATCAGGATAGAATCAGTGAAATGTGTCGTAGTTCCAGTGCAGTGAGTGAGTTGACAGCGAAATGAGTGTAGTGCTGAAAGGTACTTGTGCAGATATGAACATATCATACTCGTGGGTTTTAGTCCGAAGTTAGGGTTAAGATACAAATTAGATTTACTTTAAATGTTATTTTAAGTGATCGTGCTTCATTTAATTTAGGGTGCTCCCTATTATTATTATTATTATTATTATTATTATTATTATTATTATTATTATTATTAATTGTATTTTTTATTAATTGTGTTTATTATGAACTGTCATTATTGAGTGTAATTAGTTACCACTGCCACCGGGTATATACCCATTTGCAGTGTGAATAAATATATATGTACGTACATATATATACATATGTATAATGTGTAGCAACTTGTTTTCCATATTTCGTTAAATGATTTAAAATAAAACCCACTTGGTAACAGCGGAATCTATTTATTATTTTAAAATATTTTGTTACTGTTTAAACTAGGAAAACTGACTGGAAATGCAACGAATATAATAAATCGGTTTTCAACGATCACTGAGAAAAACTCATGCGTGTAATATGCTTGAATTGTTCAAAATTATAGCTTGCTTGAATGTTTCAAATAAAAATTTGTTTTTTAAAGAAAAATGAATATTCATTCATTCATAGCGTTCTGCCCAAGGGCAGGTCTTTCATTGCAAACCAAGCATTATCCAGTCTTTCCTATTTTCTGCCTTCCTCTTTGTCTCCTCATATGAAAGTGAATATAATAGAAATTAAAATGTGTCAAGTCAAAGGCGCCCGCAGGATCCAATCTCAGTGATAGCAAGATGGTTAGAAAATTAGAGGAAACTGATGGACGAGGAGACAGAAAACTGAACATGAATAATAGCCATAAAAACTAAATTACCTTACGCACGCATTCACAGTTAAAGTACTCGCTTTGTTGAATTGTTTACCAAGAATTTGGGAAAACATCTATCGTAGATCTAGAGAAAAATATAAAACTTACTTACTGGCTTTTAAGGAACCCGGAGGTTCATTGCCGCCCTCACATAAGCCCGCCATTGATCCCTATCCTGAGCAAGATCAATCCAGTCTCTACCATCATATCCCACCTCCCTCAAATCCATTTTAATATTATCCTCCCATCTACGTCTCGGCCTCCCCAAAGATCTTTTTCCCTCCGGCCTCCCAACTAACACTCTATATGCATTTCTGGATTCGCCCATACGTGCTACATGCCCTGCCCATCTCAAACGTCTGGATTTAATGTTCCTAATTATGTCAGGTGAAGTATACAATGCGTGCAGTTCTGTGTTGTGTAACTTTCTCCATTCTCCTGTAACTTCATCCCTCTTAACCCCAAATATTTTCCTAAGCACCTTATTCTCAAACACCCTTAACCTATGTTCCTCTCTCAAAGTGAGAGTCCAAGTTTCACAACTATACAGAACAACCGGTAATATAACTGTTTTATAAATTCTAACTTTCAGATTTTTTGACAGCAGACTGGATGATAAAGCTTCTCAACCGAATAATAACAGGCATTTCCCATATTTATTCTGTGTTTAATTTCCTCCCGAGTATCATTTATATTTGTTACTGTTGCTCCCAGGTATTTGAATTTTTCCACCTCTTCAAAGGATAAATTTCCAATTTTTATATTTCCATTTCGTACAATATTCTGGTCACAAGACATAATCATATACTTTGTCTTTTCGGGATTTACTTCCAAACCTATCTCTTTACTTGCTTCCAGTAGAATTCCCGTGTTTTCCCTAATCGTGTGTGGATTTTCTCCTAACATATTCACGTCATCCGCATAGACAAGCAGCTGATGTAACCCGTTCAATTCCAAACCCTCTCTGTTATCCTGGACTTTCCTAATGGCATACTCTAGAGCAAAGTTAAAAAGTAAAGGTGATAGTGCATCTCCTTGCTTTAGCCCACAGTGAATTGGAAAAGCATCAGATAGAAACTGACCTATACGGACTCTGCTGTACGTTTCACTGAGACACATTTTAATTAATCGAACTAGTTTCTTGGGAATACCAAATTCAATAAGAATATCATATAAAACTTCCCTCTTAACCGAGTCATATGCCTTTTTGAAATCTATGAATAACTGATGCAGTGTGAAAAACATAAAAAACAGCTTAAAAATTAAAAAGCTACCCCATGTGGGCGCCCTTGTGTCAAATGTAAAAACTGTTCAAATAAAACTTGAAAAAAAAAAAAGTATTAATTTGCCTTAAAAATAATGAGTTCAAAATGTAACAGGTCAGTAAAATTTGAAGGAAAAAAAATTACCTAGCTCTGTAAACCAAGTGACACATATATACCAAGCAAAACATTTCTAAAAGCTGTCTAAATTTAGTGAAGCTGTAATCTTTAACGCGTTTCAAGTAAAATACAAAATTAAAAAGCTGTGCAGACACGATATCGGTACGAACCTCTCTCCCCCGGAGCGCTGGACGACCTCAGCAGCGGGATGTGGCAGGCACGGACCACATCTCCCGACTGACTGCCTCACTAGGCGGCCGCCCCTTCCAACAACCCTTATGATTAATGTAAGTCGGGGGCAGTAAGTGCTCGGGTCGATCCAATGCATGGGGGTGAGGGGGCGACGTCCTCGCGCCTCTAATCAACCCCGATGACGCTAATCTTCCTCCCCAATGCCAAATCCGACTCGCGCGATGACCTCACTCTGCAAGGTCAGAGGTCTGCGCTGGACTTCTACACGAAAGACCGACGACGGATCGATTTTCAGATATCTCATTACTTCGTATTTGTTAACGAGGCGGAGTTCTACTACAGACGAGTGGGACATCAGGCAAATGCAACGACTTCTGACACTGAGAACTTAGATGTAGGCCTACACGCAGAGAAGAAAAAAAAGAAACTTTGGTCTACTCTTATCTACAGTGACATCAAAAACTTTTTGTGCAAGGCAAATGTTTAACATGTTTTAATTGCAATGATATTTAAATAATTAAAATATGACAATTTCGGTCCAGGTAGCAAACATATTGGTGCAATGACAATTAGTTAAACATGTTTTAATTGCAATGGTATTTAAATAATGAAAATATAGTTTCGGTCCAGGGAACAAACATTTTGGTGCAAGGATAATTCGTTTAACATGTTTCTTAATCGCAATTGTATTTAAATAATTAAAATACGATAATTTTCATCCAGAGAGCATCTGATCTTTTGTAAAAATAATTCCTCTAACTGGAATTAAAGTGGGATGGCCACTTATGCAGATTTCATCCACTGAGGTAGGAGCCGACGTCAACAACGTGGGACCCAAGGATGGGAAAGAGGAACATCGGCAGATCACGCACGCATTGGGAGGACATCTTCAGGAAGGAGGCAGGACATGGATCCGAGCAGCTGGATGCAGAACATCCTGGAGGCAACTGGAAAGAAGGTGGACAGTTAAAAATATAAGTTACTAGGAGCTAGGAGCATTGCCAAGACTTACAGACTAGTTAAAAGAAAAGTCAATAGGTCTGATCCTTGCCAGCAGTAGCTTCCCTTACAAGTAACAAAGAAAGTCAGCCCTGCTCATGCAGGAAACCCTTGCCCTAATGTGGTTCTCTAGGCTTGTTTATTCATGTAACATATTTCTAAATTGCTATATATCCAAATAATTAAAATACAATGACTTTGATCCAGGATGCGTCCGTTTCTAGTGCAAAGATAATTCGTTTAACATGTTCCTAAATTGGTTTACAATGCGTTCTTTTATAAATCATTCCAATTCATTGTAAATATAGCGTGAATTGTGTTTGACGATATTTTTTTTTATGTTCGCCTCATTGTTCACGCAAATAACAAATGAAAATGCATTTAATTTTCAATGTATTTTACTGCAAGGAGCACTTCTAAGCATTTCGACTTTGACGTCGTTGATGATATAAGTTATTAAGCGTTATATGAGGGTGGTGTTGTAATCGACTAAATCTACAGGTGGAGTCATGTGATAATTATATCGTAATCATTTTGGTATTTGAACGTTTTTGACATCTGAAACAGAATGCGACATGGTGTGTGATCGACCGATTATTTGGTTCAGTTTAGCTCGCAACTTGAGAATTGTAAAATGTTTTATTTAAATAATTGCTCAAATGGCGATCTTACTCGTATTAATTATGTAAGCATGTGTGGCTTACAGCTGTTTCGGTGTTACTTGACACCATCCTCAGAGCCTACTAGATCTCGACATTATCTCAACTTCGCTGCCTGTTGTGTGGGTGCGTTCATGTGATGAAGAGTTGTGTTAAATAGTGTGTGTGTTCTGAAATTGATCTGTGTGTTGAGAATTTGATTAGGGTGTGTTTTAGTGTGTCTCATTACACGAACGCACCCACACAACAGGCAGCGAAGTTGAGATAGCGCCGAGATCTAGTAGGCTCTGAGGATGGTGTCAAGTAACACCGAAACAGCTGTAAGCCACACATGCTTACATAATTAACACGAGTAAGATCGCCATTTAATCAATTATTTATATTCAAGTGTTAAAAGTAATGTACGAAAGATTCAACATGTGTTTTATTTTTTGAAGGCTTGTATAGTTTGTGGAGCTAAGTGTGACGTAAAGATTTTCAAGCGATCTGAGAAACTAGTTATTTCTACTCATTTATTGGTATTGTTTATGGAAAGAAGACAGCTACTACGAAAAAGACATGGTTTGGATGTTGGATATTTTCTGTTCAACAGAATATTGCACTGATTTATGATTACGGTTTATTTTATTATGTTGTGTTGGTGCAGTGAATATTTGGGGGTTTAGGGGGCGTATCCCCCTAAAATTTGTTATATTTGTATCTTAAAATGTATTACAAAACAGGCGACTATATTTAACCCAATATAGTTGCTTTATTGCTACAAATACGCTCATGACGTCATCAATCCCATCCATTGTATATTTAAAATTGCCGAATGTAAGTGTTAAATAATTTGTCACTGTATGACACCAGAAATTTGAAAACTGAATTGTATTTTCGCGTATTATTAACATTATTTTGTAATGAAATTCCTCTTCGTATAGTAGCCTACTGGAGCATCTGGCCGGTAATAAGAGAATACACGAATCATATAAAATAACACGTTATTTAAAACAAATGAACTTTCTATTGCCTTAGCAACCCAACAGGTATTATTAAAAATCCATTAAGTGATTCAAATTCACAGACATTCTTAGCGCGGGCTTCCGGTGGATGATCAGCGAACTAACGTTTTTCGTATTCATAAACCAGTGTTAGCGATATGATATGAATCCTGTAGAAGTAATCAGTCGATAACCGAGGCTAGTTTAGCACGCTCGTAGCGCGGACTAGCGAAATGTCTATGCATAGCACGCATAATATTAATAATTTGTAAGTACATAATCTATGGTATGAAAATTCTGTGCTACTTCCGTGGCTGTAGAAAAAAATCTACTGTAACATAATTATGAGCAATCTACACTCTTAAACACTTTCCTACAACCACTGTAAAAATAATTTTGACACTCACGGGTCAGGATCTCCAAATTCTGCTCCTAGCACCGCAATATTGTGACAGCAGCACTATCGGTCCAATCTGGCTCTGTAGATCTGTAATATTACAACGTCTGATCTCAGTTTTATGCTTTAAATATACACAGAAAGAATGATTTTCATACGTCATCATCAAATTTATCATGCTATAAAAGGGGGGGGTGAGTACGTTACATGGCAATAAACACTTTCAATAGTCTTCCAGAAGACATTAAGAATCATAACCAAAACCCTCCATTATTTAAGGTAAAACTAAAAAAAAAAATACTTAGTATCTCACACTTCCCATTTTGTAGACGAATTCTTGACATTTCATAGTAGGTTACTGTGTGCACATTAATATAATAACTCCCTGTATATATTTAATACTGTACATTATTAAATGGTAACCATATTACATTGTATAATATTATGTTATTGTTATTAAGGTATTAATTCTGTATATATTTCATATTTGCATTTTTATATATTAAATGTAAGAATGGGACATGTTTTTTATTCTATGTTGTGAAACAACTATAATTGCATAAGAGGCCCACCTTTTACATATATCTTCTTTTCTACTAGCTCAACTGATAATAAAAAATCTATTACAATTCTTTATTATTTATCTTTTACTTCTCTCTCCTCTCTTTTTTATTTTTTTATCCATTATTTATCTTGCTTGTATTACATTGAACTTAAGTACCGGTGCCTACAATTTTAAGGCTCGTTCACAATGAAAATTAAACATAACGTAAGCGTTAATTTGAGAATATAAACGTTACGGTAAAATCAAGAAGTCATACCATCATTCACGAATGGAAACATAAACATAACAGCACACTTGGTAACCATGGGAACATAACAAAAAAGCCATATCCTCATATTCTGTCGTATACCACACGTATACTTCAGCGCACCATGATTGTGATCTGTTTGCAAATCACGTAAGCATAAGCATGAAAGTTTATGTCAATGCTTATGTGAATCATTATGAATGATCCCATTTGGTAGCCTGGGCGCAAACTTGTGTTCAGATTGTCAATGTTAATACAGATATCGACTATCATTGTAATTATTAATTATCGTACAGATTAATAATGAGATATTGTACACTGAACCTGAAGATGCCTGAATGGGCGAAAACGTTCGTAACTTACTTTGTATAAAACTCAATGACTACATGTTATGAAATTTATGAAATATGTGTCATTGTTTTAATAATTGAAATGTCATAAGACTGAATAAAACAAATATTATATTGTATTATCTGGGTCAATGTTACTTATGTCCCGCCCACTATAGAGACATAGGCCAATTTTACACATATTTAGTATAACTTGTTGCTTCTTTGACAGGTTAGGTTTGGTTAGTTTAGGTTTTTGTTATAGCCTACCTTGTATATACGATTACAGCGCAACATTGGCAGTGATAAAAGTGAAATATTCGTTCAGTGGGCGTTGGATACTCTACATTCACCAAACTATCTTATGTACAGCCGTCGGGATTCGATTCAACAACCTTTCGATTTATAGTCAGACGCCTTACCACTGAGCTATGAAGCGATTTGGTTAATTTATTGTTATTTATATACACACTTCAATAGATGCCGCTAAGTTATAAAATCTATGCTACAAAAATTTGTTTTTGTCCTACAAAATTCTCAAATTTAATTGGAATTGTAGGCCTATAGACGAGGCTATACCTAATTCGGAATGTAATTTTGTTTGTTGAGAGGGGCGTCTCACCCCTTTTTGGTATTCTGTCGCTCCCAAGCCCCTACTGAGGCATCATATAAATAAATAAAAAAAACAGCATTAAAAACCAATTGAATACACAAAAACAACAAATAGTACTTCCAGTGAGGTTAAATTAGCATAAAAACGACATACGTAAAAAATAGCCTTCTCCTCCTAGCATGGACCAATGGGTGAAACTTCGATATCTCCCCACACTACACATGGGAGAAAGAAACCTTTTCACATTCCTCGGCTTCACGTTAGAACCCTCAACTAACCCACTAACCTTGTCTCACATACCTCGATCTCATGTCTCATATAACCCGTAACGAAACCCAAATCAGAACCAGTCCCTTGTGTAATGTGGGGAGAATCGAAGACTGACACATGATACTCGTAAACATACCAAACCCTCTAGTTTACAAGATTAAAATTATATGTCGTTACCTTGTAAAGACAAAATGTTGCTCTATCCAGCCTGTGACGATACGGCACATTCTTCAGGAAGGAAAAACACGTCTTCAAGATAAACACCACACAATCCTAAATGATTTCAGCAAAGTCTCGATTCTTAGTTACAATTTAGTTTTAGTGACAATTAGTTACACACAATCTAAGCTTAAAACAATTAAAATATCATAATTTATAATACTTCCTACTTCAGCCATTAAAAAAAAACATAACACTAATTTCACAAGAAACAGGAATCGGAAGTTCACGTCAGAGATATATTAAGTTTAAAATAAGGTAAATTGTCAACCCTGATAATATCTGCAGATGGGAAAATTGTGTGAAAAGATGATCAGGTATAGACTATGACGTAATGCGAAGATTGACTTTCTTTCATATTGTTTCAAGCAATCCTTTTAAACTTTCAGCCCTTTCAAAATGCGACGTTTGTAAAATATGAAAACAAAAATTTATGAATGTACATATTACAGTTGGCGAATTCTTGCTAAGTCTACTCTAATAGTTTCTGCTTTACCATCGATACTTTAAAATTTATGACAGTACCCATTTTTCTTTTAATAAAGGTTATCTTCATGTCAAGGCCTGCCAGTTTCTATTAGTTGTTTCTTCTTCTTCTTCTTCTTCTTCTTCTTCTTCTTCTTCTTCTTCTTCTTCGATATGTGGTTACAGCCTCCTTGAGCGCCCATTACAAGATGTTGCCTATATATGGTGCACGGTAAAAAAAAAAAAAAAAAAAAAAAAAAAAAAAAAAGAGGGCATAAGTCAGAAATGGGTGGTTTTGAATTGTGACATCAATGTGAATACAAAAAAATGTACTTCTTGAGGTTGTATGATGGGCCTGTGTCTATCCTGTATTTAATAATAACGTAGAGCTTTAGATATCTAGCTCATCATATTTATTAATTTGAAATTTTGTTTTTACTCTTACCCAAAACTTGCAATTTGTTATTTATCCCCTTTTACCATAGATCTCTGCCAGCCAGTTGGCAAAGTTTTAAAATTACGCAGCACGTTTTAAAATTAAGAGCCAGAGCCAACCAGCAGGCAGCTGGCCTCACGTCCACATGCTTCAGCAGAGGTGAACGATCATCCAATCATAACGGAAGTATCTTGTGATAGCATGATGGCTCCCACCCCCCCCAGCCTTTATAGCTGGCTTTCTTAATCGGATTTCGCTACCTATCGTGATTTCCCAAATGCATCACGAAGCTGGGTGGGCACCAGTCCCATACATTGACAAAAATTTCATGAGAAAATTTCTTCTCCCACAAGGGCTTAAACCAGCGCGCATTCCGTAATGCGAGTCCTAGGCAGGATGCCTTAGACCACGATGCCACGGCGCAGGACTCAGATGCATATAAACAATATAGTTCTTCCTCTGACTCATATCGTCAAGTGATTTGTACTGCCTCATAATAGCTGTACATATCAATGGCCCAGTTAAAAAGGAAAACAACTCAAAATTTAAAGTTTTGAGAAAGCTGCATTGTAAAGCTTTATATTGCTGTGAAAAATCAAAGGATCGTTCAAAATACTCCAAATTATGTTAAAGATGTTTAAAATAATAATACTAAACTGCCCCCCCATTGAGGGTAGCCCCTACGGACTCAGTATATCCTCAAAAAAATTATTATACATATGTAAACATAGATATTAAATTTTAAAGAAGGGAAACAAAGAAAAGGGCGTGAAAAATTACGATTGCTATTAATGTGGCACCATGTGATTAATTAGGACTTGGGCAGGATTTTTTTAACACAATTATCACAGTGTCATCCCTCAGAGATGTTGGCAGAGCAAACTGCCGTCGAAATTCTTCGAAAAAAGCTGGTATAGTCCCTCGAGCACCTATGAGCAAGCCGAATACCTCAACGTGAATTAAGGCATATTTCAGCTTGAAATAGTTGACTGTAGGCTCATAGATCGACTTCTTCTCAAGGTGGACCTCGGCTGACTGATGACATTCTACTTCAAAACGTATCGTGGGGTCCACAATGATGCCCTGTTTAGTGTCAGCATTGTACGCTAAAATATCTACTCATCTCGTTGACCCATTTTCAGCTAGACAGGAGATTTCTTCTTCTACTATCCAGCACTTATTTCTTAATGCAGCAGCAATTTTGGATCATACAAGATGATATTTAAGTTTCAAATTAGAGTGTGTTAATTGGATTTTTCACAGCAACATTCAGGTTTCTCAAATCTTTAAGTTGTTTCCCTCTTGATCTGGGTCGTCGATATCAGCTAGAACCTCAATCAGAGGTAACACAGGTAACTTGTAATTATAAAGGCCTATAATATGGTTCAGATCTGACTTTTCGAAATAGGAGGGGGAATAAGATGGGATTATGAATAACTCACTTCAAAGATGATAGGCACCTCTATGGTGTTTACCAATAAGTTGTAATTAAAGTTTTTTTAGATATCTAAAGTTCAGTGAAAAGAGGCCATTAAAATGAGCACCAATGTTATCGCAGTTAGATCTCTCCCCGGTAGAAGCCTTAGCAATACCTATTGCAGGAGATGCAATGAGCTTGAAACGTTACCCCACGTGCTAGGTTTCTGCCATCAGGGCGAATTACTGCGAACTGACAGACATAACACAGTCTGCTCAATAATTGCTAACAGATTAAGGGAACATGGTGAATACGAAGTGTATGAGGAAGTTCAGTGTCTTTCTACGGAAGGATCTACACGGCGTGCTGACATCATAATCATTGACCGAGATAAAAAACTGGTCTCATTCTTGACCCTACTGTAAGGTTCGAAATTAATGAAGATCAACCAAAGCAGGTACATGAAGAGAAACGCACTATTTACCTTCCATGCTGTGATGATCTGTCATAAATATAATATTCAAGATTGGAATGTCATTGGACTTATGTTTGGTGTGCGAGGAACAATTCCCAAATTTACATTAGAGATCCTCAGAAAATTAAAGGTTCCTGATAAGACTCTTCAGACAATTGCAGCAACCATTTTAAAATCTTCATTGAACATCATCAATCACTATCTCTATTCATCTTTATAATATTCAATGTATGTTATTTATTTTCAATAAATTTTTATCGTTTTGATAGCCACCAAATCTTGTCGCAGAATATTCTTTTTTAAAATTTCATTATGTACTTTTTTAACATTAATGTACATTTTCTTTTTTGTTCATTTGAATTGATTAGGATGCCGATATTTTAAATCCAAGATTTGGATGGCTATCATTTCAATGATATTCTCTTTTAGTCTTGGAAAGAAAAACTCATTTTCGAGAACCATGTTCCATATACATACATTCATCTTCTTTGTAGGCGCTTCATGTTTTCACCTGGAAAATTAAACACTTTCTCAAACTCTAACTTTATTTACATGACAGTAAGGTATAGAAAAAGTAACACTTGTTATTCTGTACAAAATATTGACAATATTATTTATTTCCCCTTTTTTCACTGATGACAATATACACGTCATCATATTGCAATACTTTCAATACAATATTTATTTTCATTTAAAAAAAATGGAAGCTAGGAAATGTAGATATATATGTATAATATATATTTAGCAATACAACTTTCTCTTTTAGCAATTCTTGTACAAAAAAATAATTTCATTTCATAATAATTATCGTACACAGTAGGATAGACTAATAGGAATAACCATTGTTATTATTATTATTTTCATTATTCGGGACAGTGATTTGATAAGTTGCAGACGACCTCTTGCCACAATTGGTCGGAAGGCACAAACATCATTAAACACACTTCCTACATCCGTATATTTAGTAAAAATAATTATAATAATCATCTACACACACGCTTTGAACAAAATAATAAAACTATACAAATCTAAATGAGACAACTATAAAGTTTTCACTAAATTATATGCACTTTGGGGTCAGAAAATAAAATACTTTGTACAACATTGCTCTGATGTGACCTTTATTTCTATATTGCGAGTGTGGAACTTGTTTGGAGGCAATAATGACACAGTGACCTGCGGGCTACCTCAGCTGAAAAAACAGAAATAAACTGCAGTGCACAGAAACCTGATGTTTAACAGGGAACAAAGTAAGTGTGTAGGCTACATAGGTTATATCATGCTAATGCTAAATTAAAACATTGCTTTTACATATTTCAGTCATTTTCAAAATTGTTTTGCTGCAAAATGTTATTAATATAATTTGTATGCATCCTTCCCTTTATTTTGATAATGGCATAAGTCCATGGAGGCTGACACAGCCTACACCAGTACAGTACACATAACTTGTTCAGTCTGGGGTCCTATTGGTAAGAAAAACAATGTATTTCAGATACTGTTTAAGGGGTTATGTACAGCTTACAGCAGTAAAATTTTTGGAAATATTCAACATTTTTTTTCCTCCATTACTGCATCTTGTACAATAATGAAAATGGCTGCAAAAGGGTATCTGTCGGATACAGGGGGGAGAGCCATTAATCCTTCCCATTGAAGGCTTTAAGGAACCAACCTGGACAAATACCCAACGTCCCATCCCTACCTTCCCGTGGTGCAGCTGTTAGTAAGCATAATTTACGAACTGAACTAAAGGGAGGGGCTACTCATCAATTAGCACTGGTCAGCTTGATGAGTTAATGACTGAATTTGGTATAATTTTCCTCTATCCAATACCTAATTCCCTCTTTACCCTTTCCTATCCAGTCCTCTGACTGAACTCTCACTTTCTTCGACCCCAACAGCATTAGAGCATTCGAGGCCTAGGGGTTCATTTCCCTTTCCTTCCTCCCCTTTCTACTTTTCTGTTCCTAGTGCTGACCTGCTATGGCACTAAAATCGTCCTCCAGTGGCTTAAGGAGGGAAAGCTGGTGATCAACAAGATCTCCCAGCTAGGTCCAATGGACCCGTCGACCAACAGCAGGTGTGGTCCTCCAGACATTCTGGGGGTTGTGTGTGAATGAAGTAGCCACCAAAGCGTTAAAATATGGTGTTCACTTAAATCGGCTACAACTTGCCATTTAATTCTGTGCTTCAGTGACTAGTCATGATAATATCTTTGAAAAATATTGGAGTGCAAGAGGTCAAATGACTTTATTGTCAAACGCCTGGCATTAGAAGACAACAACAACAATAATGAAAATTTGTATGTATAAAACACTGCTCTTCTGCTATATGAAAAAAATATTTTTACGATTAAAAAAAAAATTATATATATATATATTTTTTTTTCAAAATTCAAAATGTTGGCAGTTCACTGTACAGTGATGACTAGGGCTAGGATTTTGATGAAATTGCATCTTTTTTTCCAGTAAGCCAGAAACATAGCTGCTTTAATATTTATATGTTATGTGATAAACTGAGTGTTTTAAGACATATTTGTTAGGGCATTTTTTGCCTGTTTCAACTCATAAGAGCATCTTTTGTTTTATTCGGTCATTTTTTTAGGCATTTTAATTTAATTTCGGCCATAAATGCCCATTATTAATATAAAATGTTTATTTCCTTTGATATTTTCTTTACATATTTTGTCCATTAATACCCATTATTTTATATAATATTTTAATCGTTTTTCTACACAAATATTTCCACTTTAACATAGTACACCCCATGTAATGGATCAGTCCAACCACCCCTTCAATATAGACTCCTCTATACCTGCTAATTCCGGATAAGAGTAGCCTTGTGGTAGACTACGTGGAAAATAAAAGTAAAGTAAATCCATGGCGCTACAGCCCATGAAGGGCTAAGACAGACCAGCTGACTGCTGACCTCACGTCCACATGCCGAAGCAGAGGTGAACGATCATACATGGAAACTACATCAGGTAAAATAATTAATTAAAGTGTACTATTTAGAAAAAATGATGTAAAATTTAATTTAATTACTAGTCTAAATATTATTAAGTAGTACAAAACCTCTTTTCCTACTAAGCCAATTATGTAAGATCAATTTTTAGGGCATTTTTGAACATTTTTTAGGTCATAAATGTATTGTTTTTAGGACATTTTTTCATGATTTATAGGTCATCAAAATCCTAGCCCTAGTGATGACGAAGCATTTCCCTCATAACTCATAAACCTGTTAACTTTTTCATGTTCTCTCTCTTTTATTTTATTGCTGAAACTCATGTTTACAATATCATACTCTTTCAACTACATTCCTTAATAAATAATATTTTTTTTATTTTGTATAATAGAATATACTGATATTTGACCATTTTTTTAAATGAATTTATTTTTTTATCAGCATCATACTGTAGATATGACATGCATAAACACAAGAAAAATGTCATCACAGAATGTTCGATAATTTTTGAGTTATGTGGGAAATGCTTCATCACTGCACAGTGAACTGAATTTTGAAAACAAAAATGTAAATCATTTTTTAAAAATCGTAAAAATATTTTTTTCATACAGCAGAAGGACAATGTTTTGCACCTACTAATTTTCATTATTGCACAAGATACAGTACTGGAGGAAAAAAATGTTGAATATTTCCAAAATTTTACTGCCGTAAGCTGTACCTAACCCCTTAATGAAAAAAGCATCGTGAGTAATGCTATAGATAGTTATGAACTGTAACAACAGAGATAAATAGAAAACAAAGGTAAAAAAAAAATGCATTTAAAATAAAACAGAAATCAAAATAACATTAACAATAAACAAATCTAAAAAATATTTAGGTCTACAGAAGAATAGAAAATTTTCTTAATATCATAGAAAGGGTTTTTTCTTATTCCCGGCCACTTTTCCCAATTCGTTTTTCCCAAAACAACAGTTCCCAATTCCTTTGATTCCAATGTAAATTTCGTCCAAAACGTTTCCCCCCCCCCCCATAGTCATAATTCTAAATGAATTTGTTACCCAATTTATCTACCCAATAATCTAATTTCATTCTTTTAAATGAAATGACACAAAAAGTAATTTGGAATTACTGATAAGATCAGAAACATGGTGCTCTCCAACTATTTTTAAGCAAATTTTTGTTATTTTAGGAATCATTACAACAGCTAATGATGGTTGAAAAGTAGCACTTCCATTCATATTTATTCTCTTATCAGGGAAGACTGAAGTATTCTATGTTCAAATATTTGAAGCTGTTACGGAAAAAGCGGATTAGAATAATGTCTGATTTCAAAGTAAGGATAATCAATGCTGCACTAAGAACATTCCCTGAAAGAAATTTGACCTGCTGTTTCTTTCACCTGTGCCAATCAACGTACCGTCATTTGGATCACTGTATCAAGTTTGTAGACCAGAATTTTGAACCTTACGGTATTAACTGTTGTAATGATTCCTAAAATAACAAAAACCTCGTAGTTGATACAGCATCGTTAAATAACCAAATACCACAACATAAATATGTCTGTCCACACCTGTGGAGTAACGGTCAGAGCGTCTGACTGCGAAACCAGGTGGCCCGGGTTCGAATCCCGGTCGGGGCAAGTTACCTGGTTGAGGTTTTTTCCGGGGTTTTCCCTCAAATGCTGGGTAACTTTCGGTGCTGGACCCCAGACTCATTTCACCGGCATTATCACCTTCATATCATTCAGACGCTAAATAACCTAGATGTTGATACAGCGTCGTAAAATAACCCAATAAAATAAAATAAATATGTCTCACATAAAAATAAATATACAGACAACAGTAAATCAATAAAACCATACTGTAGATGATACCGGAGTTCATGTAATATAATCTAAGATTGTAGCCGATTATTACGAAAAGTTGTTGCGATATCACTTCACTGGTATAATGTTATGTTTTATTTAACGACGCTCGCAACTGCAGAGGTTATATCAGTGTCACCGGATGTGCCGGAATTTTGTCCCACAGGAGTTCTTTTACATGCCAGTAAATCTACTGACATGAGCCTGTCGCATTTAAGCACACTTAAATGCCATCAACCTGGCCCGGGATCGAACCCACAACCTTGGGCATAGAAGGCCAGCGCTATACCAACTTGCCAACCAGGTCGACCTCACTGGTATATGATGGAGACAAAAAAAACTGTTACCAGTACAATAAGGATTACTATAATGCTGCATTTACATTGCAGATTTTGTGGCAAAATATAAAACTATATATATTCTCAATAACTTACTTACTGGCTTTTAAGGAACCCGGAGGTTCATTGCCGCCCTCACATAAGCCCGCCATCGGTCTCTATCCTGAGCAAGATTAATCCATTCTCTATCATCATATCCCACCTCCCTCAAATCCATTTTAATATTATCTTCCCAGCTACGTCTCAGCCTAGTTATTCTCAATAACTGGAGTCGACGGCAATTCGGAAGGCGGTAGTCTGCTAGCGTTTGCGTCGAGAGAGACAGATAGAGAGAGCAAGGCAGCGTACAACGTTGCCACATCGTACTTCACGAGCACGTGCAATACAAATAGCGTAGGAGAGAATTTAAATTATCAACAGACAATAATGACCTTAGCTGTTGATTACTGTAAGCATGACACCAAACAAACCCTCTTTCCTTCACTAACAATATTCTTTGCACGGTTCTCAATCCCACAACACATGCTTCTGCAGTCGTTTCTTGTACGTTGGCAACGTTGCAGCCAGCATCAAGATGGCCGGCAGCATTCTGCTCGTTAACGTTTTTAAAATAATTATACACCTTAAACACTATTTTCTGCGCCTGCTTGTGTAATACTTGTGTTTTTACAGTCTCTTCTTCCATTTATTTACCTTACATACACACAGTAAATGTTAGTTTTACTTATTCAAAGTATTGAAACACTCGCACGTGAACAAACGAACTCGGGAAGTACTTGTTATAGACTGATTCTGATTGGTTCTCCTGTTCAAGCTTATGACGTCACATACCAGAAATGCTACGGCGCATATAGAAGCTAACCACCTTCCGAAATGCCATCTAGTCTAGTTAAAAATAACTAATTTATCTATAACTGAAAAGATACACACATAATTGTCAAACCTTAAGATTCAGAGTGCAGCAAAAGGATTTTGAATTAATTATAGCATATGTTATAACCAGAGCTCGGAGCTTGGGGACTTGTGTCGTGTGCATGAGTAAGGTTAAGGTACAATGTACACAAAGCTCACGCTGACTAAGAAAGTGGCCACAACTAATGACAGGAAGACGGACGAGGAAACTGTGTCGTGTCGAAGCCAATGACATTCAGATAATTAATTAGAGGTAAACGGTCTGTTTGAAAATAAGAAAATACGTATTATTCGAATGGGTATTGTATACGTTTGAAAATATATTTCTTAAAATTTAGGTACAGAATTTCGTGGAGGAATTCTGAGGAGATACATTATTTTCTTCGAATGGAGAGTTTATATTTTGTAACTTGTGTCAAACACAAACTAGAAATACGGGCATTCATTGAAATACATTGCAGTCCCTTAAATCGGTGGAAAATTTGTCCATAGCCATGGATCAAGTCGTAGTGGAACCTTCCCTAGTAGTGACATAGAAATTGAAAACTATTTTCGAGACAAATTTAGGATATTTATCTTTCTCAGATACGAGATCAGGTAGCAACTGCTGAAAATCGAACAGGAAACAGTGACAGTGGAAACATTCAGTTCCTTATTTCGGCCTAAGACTTTGTAATACAATTACAAACCATTTTCCAAATTTGAAATTTTAAAAAAATTGAAGCTTTTAAAAAATAAATTTGTAAAATTATCCACGATATAATATAATATTAACAAATGTATTTTTTTACCTTTTATTTCTGTCTACTATATTCTTGTTTTTATTGAATATCACAGGATTCTGTCGAATTGTCAATTTATATTAAATGTGTATTTTTCTCCCTTTTTGTCTTTCTTCTTTATTCTTGCTCTTGTGTTGTATTTATTGGTTTGAATTAAGTTACTTACTGTATTTAGTAAAGTGTCCTTGTAAATTTTATGTTATATTATTGGCTAAGACCACACCGTACATGAGCCTGGCTCTTACGGTAGTGGCTAGAAACATTTTTGTTTTATAAATGTAATTTGTATTCAGTAGGTAGCTAGTTAAAATAAATAAAATAAAAATTAATTTTGCTCCCGTCACTTCATGTGACGTGGAAATAAGTTCTTTCGTTTCAAATCATGTTTAACTAACAGACTAAGAAGGTATGGGTTCGAAAAATATTCGAATGTATGTAGTCATACACTGTAATAAAATATACAGAGCAGAACTGTAAATTTGATATATTTTGCATGTTTGTTTATATATATGCTATAAAATTACTTGTTTCAACCTACCATAATATTATCATTATGTTGTTCCAGCCAGGAACCACTTTTATAGCAGACCTGACAGTACCTCTGTGCTGGAAGCGGGAGTTTGTTGACATTGAAGTCCGGTCGCTTAGCCATGTTCAAAGACACAAGTCCGCAAGTTCCGAGCTTTGGTTATAACCTACATGATAGTGAAATCTTGAACTTTCTATTAATTTCCTGGTTCACAAGTACAAGTTTGTTTAAAATGATATTGCTCCGTGTGGAATAACTATTCAAGCTGATTGCAGCGTTTAAAAGTTTCGTTACATAAACAATAAAAGAAAATTAACAGTTAGTGTGCACAAAATACACAATACCCTTCCAGCTCAAATCAAGATTAACAAAGAAGGCTGTTACAATGCTTTAAAAATCCGAAATAATAACAAAAGCCTATACATAATTTAAAACAGTAAAATACAAAAATATCCATAAACTAGGTGACAAGACTGTAGGAATTATGAAAATAAAAGAGCAGGTAACACTGTGTCAGTATTTCCAGATAACCTCATACATTTGTGATTCTTTTAGTGCACACAATGAACTGGAAAACTGCTGATTTCATTAATAAACACACCCAATGAACAGACATTCATGAGAATTCACTATGTTCCCAGATGTATTTCTACATCACATTTGTAAACATTTAGACAGCAAAATTGCAAAATCGGTAACAATATATATTTTTTCTCAATCTTTCATTCTTCCTAAGATCCAAATGACAATGTTACAAGTTTTAACAAGTACTCATAACCTTTCTCTACTTAATCTTATTCAGAGGTGAACATAAATGTTTAGTTATCGTTATTAAGGCAAATTACTTGACTTTTTGGTTAAAACCTTTAAGGAGTTACATACACCAATCCTTAAAAATTGATGTTTTATAAATTTTATTCCTCCAGTATCCTTAAGCCCAATTTTGATTAATTTTTTATGCATAATGTTTGAAAATTGTTTTTCCATCTAAAAGAACAAAAATATTTGCCTACATAAAGAGTTTCTGGAATTGAGGAGCGTTTTTGCTAAACTCGATAGATGCAAAATTTTGCGAAAATGAGTTAGGCCTATATATCACAATCATATGATGTTTAGCTTCTGTACCACCCTATGCAGTCAGATTTCACATAACTCGGTTCATACCGTGCGTACAGGATGATTAGAAATATCTCCTTCCCAAAACATAAACTGTGTATACAATAAAACTCGTTTTCTGAGAAAAGTAGTTTTGTGCATCTATCAAGTTTAGCAAAAACGCTCCTCAATTGTGAATTTTCAAAATTTTAATTTGCAAATGCTATAAAAAAATGACTCCCAAGATTTTAAATATTTTCAGTAATTTTCTTTTATCTTAAACGTAACATTCATATTAACAATCCAGAGCTCAGTGGTTAAAATATCTACACTGCAATAGGAAGAACAGTCATTCCACGAAAAGTGGGAATTGTAGTTAAAAATATAAAATTTAGAAAGAAGTATTATTTCATACTACAAATAGTTTAAAACACATTAAATTTTAAGGTTCCACCTTGATTTCCTCAATTTTATAGAGGTAAAAGAAGTTTTAGGCATCTTTCTTGTAGGTACTTTTCATGTACCCAACACTGATTCAAAAATATGTGGGTTGGGCAGTCTATAGCATTCAATCTGATCAGTTGATATCAGCCATTTTTGTTTTAAAGCATGGCATAAAGATTGTAGTTTCTTGAACTGATTGTTGCATTTTCAAGGTATGTACCAAATTATATTTAAATCTTATTTGAAATTCAGTTAACCAATGTAGCATCCGTTACATCAAAATTGTCTTTTTTTACTATAACATTGTAAGTATTATTAGAAACAAAACCACAGCTCATGAAAGTAATTATACAGTTCCAACATTGCCTTTACATATATTTTTGCATTTCTAAAGTGAATTAAAAACATAATGGACTGTAACGGATTCTACACTGTAACGGATTCTACATGACAACCTGTTTTCTTTTTTTACGATTTTAGGCCTAATTTTCTACAGAATCATGGCAGATCACAGTAAATACAATAATCGTATGGCTAAGCTGAAATTTAGGGCTAAGAAGAAAGAAGATAAAAAAATGGACTGAATATCTGAAGAAAGATCGAGATAGAAATATTGGTGGATTAAACCAAATTTCAATCCGAAAAATTTTGACATATTCTTCAATTAATCATGTAGGGTGAATATTAGTAGCTATATTAGTGGAGAAAATATATTATTCATTTACTTTCTAATCTATTCAATACTAACTTTAACAATCATTACAATCGTTAGATCACATCAAATTTCATTTATTAATCAAACATTTTTAATAGGGAATGAAATATCCACAGTAAAAGTCCTAATATTCACCACTTTATTGTTATTAGGGGGATTAAAGGAAAAGGGACCAATTAAAGGTAAGGCGTCAGTCAGATAGAATATTGGATGAAATGCTAAAACGGGCAAAGAGAGAAGAAATGAGGAAATATTGAAAAAAGAAAGCAGAAGAAAATAAGACAATAGATGGGTCAAAACCAGAAAAGGTTTTGGGTCTTACCAATGTACCAGCACTTTAAGAAAAGCTGTAAAAAAAAGTACAAAATGTACTCAGGCCTACCACTGAGTCCTTCAAAGAAAAGGGCATGCTGTGTATGGCTCCCAAATGAGGAAGTGATATGTTGTGCTGAGATATTGCCAACTCCTGATTTCAAGACTCAAGGACATAGAGTAATGCACGAGTTTCACAAAGACGTTAATATTAATGAGAAATAAACTTGTAAATATAAATTAAAGCTATTTTTAGTGTATGGTATAAGTTTATAACAAATTTAAGTGATAAGTACATTTTTTTCGGAGAAATTGTAGAAATATTCCCAACATTTGATTTCAGGACTCAACAGCACAGCTTAAATGTAAGAGTTTCACAACGATGTTAATGTTATAATGAGAAGTAACCTTGAAAGTATTAATGAGACTAAAAACAGCTAATAATTCTTTGTACACAAAAATAAAACTCTTTTTAGTGTATTCTATATCTAACCTACAGTATTACATTGTTTTCCTATACATTTTTCCTTCAAACTTTATAATTTAATTTATTGTCAGAGTTCATTTATTTAATTTCAAATAGTAAATTACTACACTTCAAAAATTAATTTTTTACTATCTTATACTTCATAAAAGATCCATAGCTACATATCAAAGTGACTTGTAGAATCCGTTACAATTGAATGTAGAATCCGTTACACTGTATAAAATTCATTAATAAATTACCTTTTTATCATTTCTAAAAAATTCTTGTAAAGAAATGAAGTGCAATTCTTCATATACAAACAAGAAAGAGATGAATTTGTTAACCTCATCCTAGAACCTGAACTTTCAGTGAGAATAATGGGAAGTCATGAATTTAACAGAGAGGTGGTAGCATCCGTTACAGCAGCTAAAAACAGTCAGTCTCCTTTATAACTAAGAACTGTAAAACAAAATTTTTCAGAATGAATGTTTGGCTTCCATATAATCAGAAAGTTATAAAATATTTCTCAAAACTGAATTATTTTTTAGAAGAAAAGGGATTTAAGGTGTGAACATGTAGAATCCGTTACAAATGGATTGGCTGAGAAACAATTTTTTCTTCATATATTATATTAATTTTTTTTTTTTTTAATTTCTGTTAAAGATAGGTTAAAGACTGAGCTACAGTTAGCTAATCATACTATGAAAAAGGGCCATGCAAAATTTCATGCATTTACCTAAAAAATTGTGGAAGATATGATTTAAACAGTTTTGAAAAATAAAGTTTTGACAATGTGAGCACCAGAATTACATTTTGCTGGCTTTTTAATGCTTGGTCAATTTTATAGATATCTTAAAATAGTTTCTAAAAGATATAAAGTTAAGATTTCATATTAAATTACTATAAGAAAAATGAAAAATAAATTTTTTTCATCCTCGAAGGTGAATGTTTGAGAAAATGGGTGATACAAATTGTTGGCTGGTATTGAGTTTGCATGTAAGGAGATTTTACTGCATAAATTGATCAATTTTATAGATATCTTAAAATTTCCTTCATAAATATAAAGCTAAGAATTCATATTAAATTAATATAATTAAGAAAAAAAATTTTTTTTTTTTTCTTTTTTAACTCTCGAAGGTGTATGTATCTCCTTAAATAAACCAGAGTGTAAGCAAAATACTGTACAACTTACGACAAAATATATATTTACCAATACTTTCAAATGTTGTTAATGAAAGGAGAAAATATTTTCATTACATAAACCTTTTTACCAAACATCAAGCACGTATTTCTTATTTTCCAGTATGTGTACAGTAAAAAAACCACCCACTTCAACTCGATCAATAAAATAGAAATTTTATCACAACCTGATAAACACAGATCAATAATCACCGAGATATATTTTTTTTTGTGATGTTGGGCAGCCTGAGAGAGATTCTATATTAATAATTAAAAATAATATTAACATCATAGAACAAAAAAATGTACACTCATTAAAAAAAAAAATATTAACTGTAAATGACTCACGTAGGCCCTGCTGTAGGTAGTAATACTAAAACTGTCTTAACAATATAAAAAAAATGAGTGTGAAAAAACCTATGAAACGAACATTTCTTTCCATGTTATGCCATTGTCATATTAGGCCTTAATATAAGTGTCATTCAGTCACAAGCTGTAATACTGATTTTGCTTTGATGTATGTATGACATTCTATCCATTCTGAACAATTGGAACCATCCAGTTCTCTTTGGTAACGTCAACAGCTAAGCTACTAATGCACTATTCTACTCTCTTTCAAAATTATATATATACATAAACAGTACACTTACACGATTCATTCATGGTTACAAATTGCAATTTGATCACTGGAATATGCCGTGATGGAGACACAAGAATCAGTATTTCTGTTTACACAGAGTAATAATCTACATTACAATCAGGCATTTGGAATACAAAAGCTCATATTGTACATAATTAACATTAAAAACTCACATTCATGCAATCCTGTAGAAGTATCATATATCACATTGTTGAATTCGACAATGATAAGAAATAATATATGTCATTTGAGTAGCTTAATATCAAAGACGGACATCTGACCTCAATCGAAATTTATATAGCTGTGGTTTTTTATAACTTACAATTTTTCATGCTCTTTCCAGTTATAGTGAAACCGTATGCAAACTCTAACACTACATTTATAAAATAAATTGTGTTAAATATTACAAAGAATACTATGAATTAAAAAATTGCCTCTAGATAAAACTATGGAGACGACAGATGTCCGTCTTTGATATTAAACTAGCCTACTCATTTATTTTCTGACTTGAAATGGATGAAGCAAGCTTGCCATTACTACTTGTATATAAGAGTTATAGTCCTGTCACTCTTATTTCCAGCAGCCAATCACATTGCAGATCGGCTACATTTAATCATGTGCGTCTTGTCATTCACTGCTGATGATGTTATACACTTCCTAAGGCTCGATAAATACTTAATATAATCGCCCGCCATTTTTGTTCTTTCGTTGGCATTTGCAGAAAGCACATGAGGCCATTATTTGCTGCTCAATTACAGTGCGTTTGATTTATTATTATCATAGGAGCTATAACATGATAATGTTTAATGGTGCGGCAAATAGATCCCTCATCTGATAGCTCAGCAACGAAAGAACAAAAATGGCGAGCGATACTATCTACCTAGACTTTATAGAGTCTTCACTTCCTAAGGTGTAAGCAAAGAGGAGGAATCACGCTAGAAATAACAGCGGCCCGACTATAATACCATGATATAAACACGAACTGATGCTATTTGAAGTTTTTGAAAACAAGCGACAGAGAATAAATTTAAAAGAACAGGTGAAGTGACATGAACACATCCTAAAGGACATAATCGGACACTATTCGAGATATCTAAGAAATTCATGTTGAATCTTTCGTACACTACTTTTAACACTTGAATATGAATAATTGATTAAATGGCGATCTCACTCGTGTTAATTATGTAAGCATGTGTGGCTTACAGCTGTTTCGGTGCTTCTTCACACCGTCCTCAGAGCCTACTAGATCTCGGCGTCATCTCGAACTTCGCTGCCTGTTGTGTGGGTGCGTTCGATTGTTGAAAAGTGTTGAAATGTGTTGAAATTCTCAACACACAGATCAATTTCAGAACACACACACTATTTGACACCACATTTCAACACTTTTCAATAATCGAACGCACCCACACAACAGGCAACGAAGTTCGATATGATGCCGAGATCTAGTAGGCTCTGAGGATGGTGTGAAGAAGCACCGAAACAGCTGTAAGCCGCACATCCTTACACAATTAACACGAGTAAGATCGCCATTTAATCAATTATTCTAAGAAATTCTTCCAACATAAGAAAGAGAGAGTGTATTCTATATTATAAAAAAATAACAATTTTTAACACAAAAAGGCATACCTCACACATTAAAGGAATTATATCTAAAAGAAATGGAACAACTATACGAGTTCTTCACATTTCAAAATGTCAGACAAAGAAGGAAGAAGTTTACTATTTACAAATATTGTGAATGGGTTGAAAAAGTGAAACAAGAGACTTTCAAAATAGCAAAAAACTCGCTTTCCAATAAAGAAGAGCTTTCAAAAGACCGTTTTATCTAGATCCAATTATGATGATTTTCTGCATTCTGGGGATAGAGACTGAAAACTATAATGCAATTTTACATTTTTCTTTTAAATAAATGTGAGATGAATTTGACTAAAACTATCTCTCTGTCCCCCCCACCAGAAAAAAAAAGTGTTAATGAAGAAACGAGTTCATCTTGTAACTCCAGCCATTTATAGGCCACCAAATACGGCATTTCATTTCAATACATCTCAACCACATCCCTGCTGCAATTAAATTGAATGTTTTATTTCATAATGTAGAGTTTTTAAGTATAGCAACAATTAAAGCTTCCCTACCCATTTCCATCGCCAGCATACAGACAGATCAGTGCATGCATCTGGCAAGGAAGAACTGAACTTTCATTGTGGTAAGCTTGCAAGTCTGAACCAGCCTCTGTAACACGTGAACACTCATCATGATGATTGGTGCCAAGTGTCTATGAGGAGATAACTAAGTTTTCTTTGTTTCTGCACCCAAAATATAGTTCAGAAGTATTGGGCATATTTCAAAAGTAACATTTACTTAAAAGCAACAAAAATAATCAAATTATTCTTTCATTCTTTAATAAAATCCAAGAAATCTCTGTATAAATTAATAATCCATCCATTGCATTCACAGAAATCAATAAAACCAGCAGAAAACTTCACCTAACCTAAAATTTGTATGTGCATTCACATACTTCTGTGTGAAAACTTCACATTTCACGATGCCACAGGACTTATAATGTATGTCCTTCATTAATTACTTCTCTCACCATAGATCCATACTCTCCATTTGTAAACAGAAACAAAAATAAAACAGTCCAACCAAAACAACTGTAAGTTCATTCCCGAAACTGTGTAACATATTCTATGAGTCTGTGTAAACTCATTTTTTTGTTAGCAGTCTGATTGTATACATATCCTTTTATTAACACTAAATCATGCATGAATAAAATTCTGTAAGAAGAAACCAACCTTCACGAAACCAAAACTGAGAAAAAGTCAAATATTAATATCAGCAGGAAAAATAAATAATTATTTGCTGTTAGTTTTCATATAAAAACTTATGAAATCCGTTCAATTGTTCAAAGAAAGTGAGTCAAAATACAGAATGATTGTAACTAATGATTTAAGTTCTTTTCCCCACACTTGCCAACAGACTTTTTTGTTTCTGTGCAATATTACATACTAAGTAAGATTTTTTTTCTGTTAAGTTTATGCAGTATATACACACTTTAACATCTGTGGTCATATCACATGTAGGATCTTTGGGTATATCAGTAGGCCGTTGTTACTATTGTTGACTTCCTGTTTATAGGCTATAAGACATCGAATATTAAGAAGCCAGAACTTTTTTTTAATTGCTGTGAATTTTGATAAAATAAGATTCACACATTAACAATAACACGATTTCATTCATAAAACAACAGAATTTCATGTCAAAATATCGGTTTTCAATTGTTTTATTTTGGTTGTTATTGGATTAACATTTATTTCCTAATGTAACAAATCAAAGAAATTCATTCGTATGTGGGTTTGATATTTTCTTCCCTAAAGTTATTCTACAAATGAATGATTCTGTTTTTTCTGACACTACTTGGACTTACTGGTATATTATTTACAGGTAGAATTCAGTAAATAATTTTAAAATGTCCTGGGAGGATTTAGAATGTGAAAATTATAATTTTTTGCATTGGAAATTGCATCATAAATGAGAATTTTCCTTATATCTGGCCTTCACAATTGCAAAATACAAATCCTGCTGATTTCTGAATGTCAGATTATCACAGAGAAAGAATTGCAGAACATTTTGCGAATTTCTATGGACTTCGTATTTTAACATTATACTTTCAGGCGACGAAAATGTGATTTGTATAAATGTTAATAAAATGCTTATAATAATTTTTCACATAAAATAAATAACTGACCTTTTTTTTATGTATGCTCTTCTTGTTTCTGTGTAAATCTTATTTTGAACAAATTTCAGAGGTTTTGAAAGTATCCTGACATTTAATAACCACTTATTTAAAATTAGGAACTAAAGTATGTGTATTTCTGCCACTATACGAAGATCGTCCTCTCAAATCACACATGTCTAACAGATTATAAAAGGAAATACTGATTCTTGTCTCCCACAGTGTTTATTTCAAGATTTCACTTCTTCATGGGCAGAAATCTGGTAAACAAACATGGATATGGAAGCCTGAGAACTACGTGAACACAAAACAAGCGAATTCAAACTAACTTACAATAAATGCACTACCTTTGCGGAGGGTGGAGCAAACTGTCTGGGCTGGCATAGCAGGAGGTAGCTTACAAGCAGCCCATATCACTGGGCAAGACATAACACAGTTCTACAAGGTTGTGTAACCCGTAAAATTTACAATCAATTAGACAACAGTATCAGTAGACATCTGCACAGATGGAAGAGGCAGCCAAGGAAAGGTTTGATCACCCTATTTCATTTAAGATACACATAAAAGTGGTCCCTGCTTATACCAACAATATCCTCGCCACATTGCCTACTTTTATATAAAAAAATCTTGTATCAGTATGTTCGCCAGTAGTACACTACATGCAGGGTTGCCGACAGAATTTATGGGCCCCTATGCAATACTGTACTCGGACCCCCGTTGAAAAAAGTAACAATTACAAGTTACCAGTTATTCTAACCATAATAATTATTTGCAAAATAAATAAAAGATAACCCCATACACAGATACGAACTTAAAAATATACACTTTTATTACATTGAAAACTTTTAGCAAAATTTCACATTAGCACAATATTCATAAAACATTATTCCTAAACACCTGTAATTTCTAACTTGCAGTCCAACACCAACAAACAACTCTCCTTGACTTCATTGATGCAAAATCATCAATTATGTCATCAAAATTTAAAGACCTAGCAAGATCGCTCTCCAGACTAAGGAGTCAAGGTTACTCAGTCATTCTTGACACATTGTTTATCTGAATACATTTTTTATTTCCTTCATTTTGCTGAAGAATCTTTCAGCATCAGCAACTGTCACAGGAATTGTATAGAATATTCTAATGGTTGTACAAATATTTGGAAATAAAGTATCTAGTTTTAATTCCTTCAGACTATTTAGGAGAGTCATAGGTTTCAGTGGGGTTGGCCCTAAATTAGAGACATGAATTGGTTTTGAATATTTTGGCTCATCACTGATCTCTTTATTAATATCTTCATAATATTTTTCACGCAGTCTAGCACCCATATTAGTATCTTCCAATTTTTTCTGTCTCTCCTTGTGCTTCTCAGCTCCCGACTTATGCCTGTACTTGTCCATTGTGCAGTTAAACTATAACCGGTAACACTAATGAACAGAATTTACTAGACAAATGACAATGAAAAGACGAAAGTTTCGACACGAAACATACAATGTACTGAAAAGAAACGTATCCTGTGACTTCGGTTTGAGAGAGTCCACTAGCATATTGTGGTGGGCCAACGGGGGTTTGGTAGTTAAAAAGGACAAGCCAATAAATAATTGAACGTGTTCAGTACAAGCGACGGGAACATAGTTCAGGAAAATGCTGGGGCCCACAATTGTCATGTCGGTGAACGTTAATGCGGGAAACTGATATCTATTATATAAAAGTCAAATATTTACATATGAAGTGGTAATTTGTATTAATTCTACTATTGTTGAGTGAATATGTCAAATTTATGTAACAAATATTCTTACAAAATTTTATAGTATCCGTATGTATCTACGAATAATTCACGGGTGCTCGTGTAAAGGGGGTTAAGTATGATTTGACTCATTTACTCTGACGGGCTCTTATTGCTCATGGGCACATATACACTCGCTCCCTTTGCCGCCCCCTTCTTGGCGACCCTGACTACATGTTCTCTCTCGTAGCTGAGTGTTAAAGTGCAGACGTATCAATGCGGAAGCTTGGGTTCAATTCCTGGTGCTGACTGGTGTGATAGTTTCAGAGCAAGCTCTTTGAGCTGCAGTAATGAAGGTATATTTGTCACTAGATGTGCTTCAAAGCATTTGCAAGAGACAAATATTATTTTTTTCTGAGTATGGCTCAGTAACTTATGGTATAGAGGAGATTAATTATTTCTTAATAACAACTTATAATCAACTTTCGTTAAAATATAAAGTTTTACTAAATTCCCGGTGTTTTAAGAAATGTTTCAGAAAAAACGTTTTTGGCAAGATTATTTACAGTAAAACCCCGATAAGACGCTGTTCAAGGGCCGGGTGTAAACCGCGTATTAACAGGGAACGCATATTAGATGGGTACACTAATTTTGACTTATATACAGTATCTATTAGCATTTTTCTTTATTGAAATACATGATTCATGAAAGGTAATACAGTATTACTCTATTATGTAATTACTGTACTGTACGTCAAAGACATTTACAATATGTACTGTACTTAATTCTTTCAGGAAAAAAAAGTCATTTATAGTTGTTTGCTGAGTGCAGGTTCTCCAAGTCCTCATGTTCACCACACTTCAGTTCCTGCGATTACATCCTTCTGACGTCGCAGCTGCAGTGATTAAGTCGTGATTTTTTTATTATCGTTCTTAATGTCGATGATGGGATTCCTAATGAATCAGAGAGTTGTTTCTAAGTAAGAGTACTGTTCTCATCGTACTTTCGTAAGATTTACAATTTTTCTGACACAAAAAGAGCTTTTCGTTTAACACTCATTGTAATAACATTCACAGACACTTCAATACACAAAAGGACAACAAACTGACCAGCAAAAATTCCAGAATTTTATTACGACCGAGTGAGGACTATTGTTTGAAAGAGAGGCTTAGCAACAGGGTGAGGTATTGTAACTGTATGTAGGCTTTAACCGCGCAGATAAGGAGTCGAATAAGAAAGCATAACAAGAGTGTGGGGTATACTAAGGTATGAAGTCTGAAGGTTTAAATACGCACATAAAGGATCGAATACCAATACTTTTCAGGTTAATGGCACCAGTGAGTTCAGTGACCAAGATGTTTCATTGCTGTTACAGTACATTGCTGAAAATTACATCGAAAATATTCCACAAAAACAGCGTATTATGCGGGAATTGAGCACAACAAACGGGGTATTTTATAAAGGCGTTATATATGAAATGTGCAGGGACGGACAAGAAAAGCGTATTACACGGGATAGCGTAATAAGCGGGCGCGTCTTATCGAGGTTTTACTGTATTTTAATTCTCAGTGGGTTCCAAATTTTTCCTACTTTTTCCCTAAAACTTCAGTGATACCTTACTGTTCTTATTTATTTTCTTTTTTTTTTTATTGTCATGTTTTGTGTTTTTCACAGACTGCAGCTTTATGATTGGTTATATTATGTTATACAATATACAGGGTGTTCGCAACTTAATGCCCGACAATGCAGGAGTGTATTCCTTGATTCGTTCTACAGCGATATTACCTAGCATACCCCTATACTAAATTGAAGCACTAAGAAGTTAATGGCTTGCAAATATCCGGCTCTTCTTGCAGTGCCAAGCACTATGTACATCAGACTATGTGAGGCAGCGATCGCAAAAAGCCCACTAGAGAGAGTAAACAGCGCGCAGTGCAGTTTGTCGTGCCCGGTGATCGTGCAAATGCCATTCGTGTATTCTCATCAAGAATACGCTGATATTGTGTTCATTTATGGATTGTGCGACAGTAATGTTGCGAGAATATCAGATACGGTTTCCAGATCCTAGACAGCCACATCCAGGAGTATTTACACGTACATATCGCCATTTAGCTGAACGTGGAAATGTCCCAAGCCTACATATACAACACGAAGAAGTGCGGCGAGACCGAATTGAAGACCTAAGACCTACAATTATTTATATCATAAATGAAACTCCACGGATAAGTACACGAGGAATTGCTGCACGCCACAGTTTGGCACACACTACGAGATATCTTGATAATTTTGTGCAGAACCTAGAACCCGGAGATCCTCCTCTGTAACTGGCCGATAGCCCATCCGCAACTAAGCAGCATCAATGGTGCTGCAGACCACATCAGACATCATCCTGCCACTATTGCGAATGCCACGCATTCACTCCTATCTCCTAGACAGGAAACAGAAAGTTGAAATCAATACAACTATGAAATCTGCATTGACATGGGGAACTATTAATAATGGAATTCCTCAAGGATCAATATTAGGTCCCCTACTTTTTCTAGTGTTTATAAATGATCTTGCCCCCTAATAAAAGATGTAGGTCATCCCATATTATTTGCAGATGACACAAGTATAGTAATTACAGCCAATAACTCCAACACATTCCAATCTTCAACAGAGGAAATTCTCTTCAAAATATTTGACTGGTTCTCAGTCAATAAATTGATATTAAATTGTAACATAATTCAATTTAAATCCAGTGAAAATTCAACCTCGCAAATTTCTAGCGCAATAATTAACAACAGATCCCTATTAGAAACAACAACAACAACCAAATTTCTTGGCTTAAAAACCGATAATGTGTTAAATTGGAAAAATCATATTAAAGAAATTACCCCCAAACTAAATTCAGCTTGTTTTGCTATTAGATCTATGCAAAAGATAGTAAATATCAATACCTTAAAAACAATATACTTTGTATACTTCCACTCAGTAATGAGTTTTGGAATAATATTCTGGGGAAATTCCACAGATAGTAACAGTATATTCCTATTACAAAAAAGAGTAATTAGAATAACAGTAGGTGCCAAATCTAGGGAATCTTATAGGACTATTTTCAAAAAACTACAAATAATGCCCTGGCTTGTCAGTATATCTTTTCATTAATAGTCTTCCTCGTATTTAATTGTGAAAACTTTGTAACTAATTCAACAGTTCATAGCATAAATACACGTCAAAAAAATGACTTTCATACTCCATCGGCAAGTCTATCGTGCTATCAAAAAGGAGTGCGTTATATGGCAGTAAACATTTTTAATAGCCTCCCTATCGATATAAAAACTGAAACTCAAAACATAAGATTATTTAGGGCAAATTAAAGAAGTACCTAATTTCTCACGCCTTCTATCCTGTAGGTGAATTCATGACATTCAATAATGCTTCATGAAATTGATACTAGAACTTTGTGTTGTACTAGTAGACTATATTGTAAACCTCGTCTGTATATATTTGATCTAGACTGTGACTATAAATTAAGACTTTATAATAGTATTAAGTTTTTTGACTTGTTCCATATTCTAGCTTTAAGCAATGTATGAATACCATGGAATGTTAATAAATACAATACGTAGAGCTGTCTGGTGTAGGGATGCTCAAGGAACGCATTTCGAGCCCCACCTGCAATAACAGTGCACAGATTCACCTGTAGTTTGGTACAGTATAATGCAATTTTGTATTTATTTTCTTTTTTTTTTTTGTCTCTTGTAATGCAACAAATTGATGGAACCTTATGAAGACCTGACTGTGTTGGTTAAGTTTGTAATGATGTTTTCACGTCCAACTAGATCTGTGTAGGGTTTGTACTTGTAATAAAAGAACAGATTACTTCTCAATGCCTTCTGCTTTTAGTTCCTTAATGACACATTTACTACTTACAAAAATGTTGTCCAAAGTTCCGACTTACAAGTTCTTGTAACTCGGAAATTATTAGACTTTTGATTAGGACATGTTAGGTAATATCGCTGTAGAATGAATCAACGAATACGCTCCTGCATTGTCAGGCATTAAGTTGCGAACACCCTGTATTATGTATCTGTTCTTGTATACCCCTGAATATGAATATGAATATGAGTTTTACTTGTTCGGGCATAACTTACTTAGTAGGCTAAATTAAAATTAGCTGAATATCTCCTGCTTGTTATTCAAGGCCACCTTAAATAATCGCAGAGTCATTGCTTTTCATTTTATTACATCAGCCTGATTGACTTGGCACAGAAATAAAGTGCACTGTTATTTTAAAACTCATTTACTGTATCTCGCTAAATATCAGTCCTATAAACATTTTACTTGTCATAAAACTTGTCGGAAACATTTTTTAAAATAACTTTTGTTATGTAATATTACCCTAAAAAATCAATAATAAGCAAGATATTTCAATTTATTTTAGTCCCCTTTATAACCTCCCTTTTAAAGGGAGCATTCTGAAGTGGGACCTAACTTATTTAACATACCAATTTCCGTAGAAATCAGTTCAGCCATTACTGCGTGAAAAGGTAACAAATATACGAACAAAAATTTCAAAAATGCGATTTTCGGTCTCAGGATACTTCAGTATACATGTTAACACCAATTATTTTTGTAAAAGCGAAAATTACCAGAAAAATTTAGGTTAACTTACAGTTTCATTATTAGGCCGTGTCTCAAAGCTCAAGTCCACACTACACACTAGTGACTAGCAATAGATGACTTGTAAACTACACACTAGGGGGCTTTGGACATGTATGCTGGAAACATGGCCTTCTCCATAGACTAATTTTCTAAAAACCATGACATCACGGTGCAGCACTGAATTAAGAAGGCGGTGTCCTAATGCAGTTTCATTACGAATTATGTGAAAAAAATAAGGACTTAATATATTACAGTAATATTTAAAACATTGTACAGAAGTTACTAACAATGCTAGTGTTCAAAATTAATGTGTTATTCTACATTATATCTACATTATTTCACTTCCAAAGCATTTTCAGATTTCATAACCCCAATTGTCAATGAGGTATCCATGTTTGTTTAGTGAACAAGTCAACAATGAAGCAAACATTTTCGTTTACTAGCTACTACGGACTTGATTGCTGTGCACTATGTAGCTTTGGATCATGACATCTGACGTCACATCCGGCTATTTAGTCAACAATCTAGTTCACTTCAGCTGAAAATGTAGCTTTGAGACATGGCCTCAGTTTGAAGTTTACTACTGCTTTGATCATTTATCACAATTTAAAATTACTTTTTGATTTCCCAAAAAATTTAAGTTATGTTGCCTTACTTTCAAGTTGTATTATGACTTGAGATGGCAGATTTTCGCAGTAATAATAAAATGCGAAATGTACGAAAATGCTATCAAAATAAGTAATTTTATGCTTCCTGGAGAAAATTCCTGTGTTACCTGGACCACAGGCTTGTCTGATCGTGAAACTAGCAGGCCTGGATTCAAATCTTGGTTGGGACAAGTTACCTGGTTGATATTTTTCCAGGGTTTTCCCTCAACCCATTAAGAGCCAATGCTGGGAAACTTTCGGTGCTGGACCCTGGACTCATTTTGCTGGCATTATCACTTTCATCTCATTCAGACACTAGATAACCATATAGCAGTTGATAAAGCATCATATAATAACCCAATCTATATATATATAATTTGAACTGGTAATGGAAATTACGGGAAAACGCCTGAACGGATTTTAATAAATGACCCCTCATTTTGAAGCTTGGAACACAAAGTTTTTTAGAAAAACAGTAGTTTTCAATGAAATGTCAATTTTTCAACATAATTTTCTTATTTTCCAAAATCCATCTGTCGTCAGTATTGAGAAGTAGCTAAACTAGCTAATTGCATTTCAGAATAAAACAAAACACACACTACAGTAAACAATATTACACGAAGGCCATGACCTGCAAGAATGCTGACATATTTAGAGCTCAAATTAAATTGGTTATTAAAAACTTAACTTACTAAAAATAATTTACAAGTCTGATTCTGTGGTGTGTAATTTTCTGGGTACAGCTGTCTATTGGATATTAAAAACTACAAAACTTGAGGTGGTTTGATGACATTATTACCATTAGAAATGAAATATCATTGTAGTTAATGCCATGATGTAACTATTTTTCATTAATTATACATATTAATGCTGTATTGATGATATGAAAGTGAAACTTTTGGGGTTATTTAAGTAGATGTAGAGAATAACTTAAATTAGATTTTGATTTCTATATTTTACTGAGTGGCGGCTATATAGTATATATAGTATATGTTACTGAAAGCTATAAAACTTATGTAAGATAATAATGTTATTAAAAATCAAATATTTTTATAGTTATTAATCAAGTGGGGTTAGGTCTTTTTCATATATTTAATGGCGGTGTGGTGTAGATATTTATATGCGTGGTTCTCTTCAGTATTGGCTCGAGAGAGAGTATCTTTCATTACTATGGAGGCAAATAACTTTCAGAATGTCTGGTATTCTTCACTGAAAATAAATCTGAGAAATGTTTATTTGAACGTCTAATGAACTTAGTTTGCAGCATTTGCTGCACAAGCCACTAGTTTAATATAATTTGTGTTGGGCAAGTCCATGGTCCAGCTAACATAGGGGTTTTATCCAGGAGCTCTGGTTTCCCTGTGGCATCCCAACAAAATCTCCATCATCTCATCTCATGTGTAGCTTAGACCAGTGCTACACATCCCGGGCAATGACTCTATCGGTAAATTGGTCTACACAACTGGATTCATATGGGTGAATGACAAAACAGTCAAGTACCCACTATTAGCAAAAAAAAAAAAAAACCCTATACTGGAGAATTAACACAGTAGCTTTGAACCGTGCCATTACGTTTACCACCAAATTTAACTACATACACAATGTTGCCAACATAAGAACATGATTTTGGTCTGTGGTGTTGTTAGAAGGAGAAATTTGTTTCTTTTTCTCTCTACCTCCTTTGTTCTGAACATTACTGAGAGATGGCACCACTGTTACTCTCATCTATAGCAATGATTTTTCCCTGGACCACCAATTTGCTTGGACGACATTTCTACACAGAAGATTAAGACAGATCTTACAAGTGATCTCCAGTTACTAACAGTATGGTCATCAAAATTGTGTGTCCATTTTATCTCGAACTAAAATCTCTCTCACATGAATTTATCTCTTTGGTATCGATGTTTCTAGTCGGTCATGGCCTTTATGACAGTTTTTGTTTCGTAATATTGATAGATGGTAATATAATTAAAGCGGTGAATAATTTCATGGCCCCTAGAAGTTTTTTTTTTTTTTTTCGTAAAAGGCTAGGTATTTTGTCTAGGCCACAAATAAAACTGCAACGCGGTCATAATTATGTACTTAATGCTTTGGTGAACATTATCCAGAAATTTACTTTTCGTTATTTAAATGATATTCCGTGAACCACATCTTTTCCCTCTTTATTTCGTTGTCATAACCTACTTTAACATCTTACTACATAAGCATTTTCTTTTAGTGCATTCAAAACATCGTCGTTGTACTGCATAAATCTTGCACTTGACTAATAGAGTGATTTATTTAAGAATATAATCGCGAATTTTACTACCACCATTTCGATTGTTTTCTGTTTGACACAGTTCGGTACGGCCCGGTGACTAGTGGCCAGCGAGTAACGTCGACTATCGATATTGCTCTGCCGTGGGTATTATCCAGTTGTTCCAAAAAAAGTTTTTAATGTGACTGTAATAAGATGCAAGCTTTTTTGGATATTTCACCACCTGGTTCTTGTCTCACGAGCAGCCAGGACAATGTACTTCTGTCAAACATACTGTAGTCTTTAGATCATTTATAAAAAACCATTAAAAAGCGTGTAAAGACTGCCAATCAAATTCCTGTCTTATCAGATATAAGCTAGCATTTTCTGTTGGTGCAGGGTGACCTAATGTAAAAACCTCACTTTCAGCTGCTTCTTCCTGTAACATCTTGCAAACAACCACAATATGAGTACACAAAAGATAATTCTTTGCACTCACAATTAGTTTTAACTTGTCACCTGTCCACATTCTCTGTCTAATTCATGGAAGGAACTCATATAGGCTGGTGAAGAAACTTAACCCACAATATAGCCTACATGATTTCATTAAATTTTTCACCTCTGTACAATAGTATGACTTCTTAAAATATACTGGTAATATTTGTTTCTGTATCAGTTCACAAAAAAAAAAAAAAAAAAAAAAAAAAACCCTTTACCAATGAAGATATGACAATTGTCAACAATGTAAGAAAAAAAGAATCACTATTTTTCATACCAACTGTGTAAAACCCACTTTCCCACCCACTAAATTTCTGCCTTTTAGCAAAAATATCAACTGATTGAACATTCTGTCACATTGGATATTTATTAATTTTCAACTCCAGAATTTCCAGAAATCTGGGCCCTATGTATAAAAACAATTGACAAATAACTTAATCAATGGGCCATGTTCAGAAATTAGCAGCCTTTGACAATTTGTAAAACAAGAGAATATCGCACTTTGACTTTGTAACCATAAATGATGTTCTCTTGTTTCAGAAACTGTCAAAGCCTGCTAATTTCTAAACATGAATCAATGATGAAGTTATTTCTTCATTGTTTCTATTCATAGGTTTTTTATGACAATGTTATTTATTTTTTGTTAAGCTTATTTGTACATGCTTTAAACATCTGTGCTCATATCACGTGTGTAGGATCTTTGGATATACCAGTAGGCAATGTTTACTATTGTTGTGTGTCCATTCAGTTACTAAAAAACAACACTGTATTCTACATTTCGGAAGCTAGGCTTAAATTAAGAATATGGTATCTATTTTGAGACAGATTTTGTCTCACGTAATAGTTGAAGCACAGTTTAGTATATACAGTCACGAAACTCAATACGTAGGAAATCTGCATCCAATGACAGTTGAACTTTAGTTGCTAGCCACTAGGACCGCTACTATCGCCTCATCAGAGACAATGCAAAATAGTACTGGCACAGTCTATTGTTCCTAGTACTCTCAGTTGCTAACCGCTTGGAGCACTGTATCACGAGAAATGCAAAAAATCACCTCAAGCTTCGTGACTGTATATACCAGACTGTGGTTGAAATTAACTGCAGTAGCTCTGATTTGATTAGATGTGTCATGCTCATGTTTTGAACATCTGTCCAATTATTGTTCATGAGATAAAACATCGTCTCTATATAATCATTACTATTGGTATGCATAGAATAAAACTAGACAGTTTTTCCAAATTTATAATAGGCCTAATGATATTGATTTTAAATGGATGAACACTAAAATCCATTTCTGGCAAGCATTAACTTACTTTCTAAACAGACTGCACATTTCAATGCATCTCTTGAACAACAAAGCTCGTCATATAAACAATCATCATTCATAGCAAAATCAAATGCTTAGAATAATGATTTTTATATTATGCAAAAATAAGGGAGAAAAATGCTCCAAGAAAAGAAAAATACGGAAGCAGGAAGACTTAAAAATTAGGGGAAATACAGGAGGGTTGGCAACCCTATTTGGAGTAGTGCAAAACAAATACATAACTTCTGTGGCCGAGAGGAAAAAGGTCTTAAGTCAATTTTTTGTGAAAATGAGATTTTTATATATTCTGAAAGCAGGAACAATTCTCTACAACCTGGTAAAACGGCTAAAGTCAAATAAGACTCCTGACAGGATTTATAGAGCGTTACCAAATGTCCTAAGTACTTTTTGAATCGAGCACACACAGAATAAAGGACTTAAGAATATTTAATACTTTATTCCTTACAAACATCACATGTTTACTTTCCATGCTTCCCTATCAAAAAGGTCTAACTTGTATTTTAGCCATTTTATCACATACTGATGCCCTTTCCTTTTAAAACTTTAAGCACCAGGGTAAACAGTCCTATAATTGTTTAAGACCCATTTTGCATTCCTAATAATTTACATTTCTCATTCATTTTGACATGAAGAAGGTCTTACGTTTAAAAGTCCGTTCTACTCAGTTTGGCTTCTAGTCTTAAAAGGGCTTAAGTGCGGCTATTTTTGGAAATAACAAAGAAAATTGTTAAATGAGCAACATTACCTATTTTAGAAGAAATATAAACAAATAATATCCAGGAAAAACCTCTTAATTAAAAAACTCTATAATTGGCACCAATTTCAATCTTTTTACTGCTCTCCTGAAAAGTATGAAATTTTTACTTATGACCTTTTTCCTCCCGGCCACAGACTTAATGTCAAAATTGAACAATACCAGAGAATTTATGAATATTTTTCAGGGGAGTAAAGAAAACTGTTAGAAACATGAAAACAATGTTCTTAACAGTTTTTTTTACTCAGTTACTGTATAAATCTTTTGTGTGTAATCGTGCGTATTTGCTTGGTTTCCGCACAAAACCAATCCGCGGAAAGTTTAAATTCCACATTCAGTATTCCCAACCTAACACACATAACAATTTCCCTCTTCTTACCGCTTAAGTGACATATTGATTTTACTGCTTTAGGCTTTTAACATATTATTTTTAGAGACGTTCAATATAGTAATAATTATAAATTGGAAACTTACCACTGCAATTTCACCTAAATTGCACTGTTAATTATTGTTTTTAAATATTTGCAAAAATTAGGTAAACTCTACAACTCCACTAAAGTTACTGCATTCGTGATGCAAGTAACATTAAGGAAGCTGTGAAAACATTAACAAGATTCCATAGACTGGGGGGAAAAAAAGACAGACGTATATCACGGCCTGCTGGAGTATAGAAAACATTTTATAGCAACAATGTTGAAGATAGATATTTTTGTTTTGCAAATTTGCCGTCATTGAACAGAAACTAAGATGGAGATTTCATTGCAACTAATTAGAAATTCCTCTTTCAGGTATGTAATAAACGATCTTCGCACAAAATAAAGTACGATACACGAGCGGTATGTTTTCTTTCAATTCTCGGAAATTAAAAAAGCTCAACTACGTTTCGCTTTTTCAAACTTTTCCTCGAACATGAAAACTTCAACACACCGCTCTTGTAACGCATATTACTATTTCAGGAGAGTAAAAGAAAAAACCTACTTGAATTCTCAAAGACTGGAACATGTTCTTATGTGTTGACAAGCAAATTGAAACTTTACACTCATTTTTCCTATAACAAGCTAGCAATGTTTCCTTCCTTCGAGAACTGTAAACATGAATGTGGGCAGATGGCAGGGAGACTAAACCTCTTAAGCATAGTAGTGGCAAGTGACAGTGGCAGGCTCTCAGGACATGGGGTGGTGCAGGTGCAGGGGGTGAGTCAGAGGCTGCTGATGCAGTGGATGGGGGGTGATGGGTGGCGTGGGCGTGGTGCTAGCGGCCTGGCTCAACTCGGCCTTCACCCGCTTTGCGATGTGCGTCTGGGCGTGCTTGTGCAGGTGGTCCTTGCGGGAGAACGCCTTGCCACACTCGACGCAGGCATGGTTCTTGTTGCCCGAGTGGATCACGTAGTGACGGGTCAAGTGTTCATTCCTCTTGAAGCCCTTCATGCAGACAGTACAGACAAACGGTCTCTCGTCGCTGTGGCCTCGCTTGTGTTGATCCAGATGCTCCTTACGCTTCAGTCCCGCTCCGCAGACATTGCACACGAACCGTCTCTCCTGTTTGTGCCCCGCCAGGTGTTGCTCCAACATATCTCGATCGGGGTACGCCATGTAGCACTCCGGACAGCAGAACAGAGTCGAGCCGTCCAGCGCTGTCGAAAGACGTATCTCGCCGGGCTTCGGTCGTGGCGGCTTCCTAAGAGACTTTTTCTTTTTTCTTTTTTGTTGTTTCCTGAACTGGAGCCATGCTGCCCGACACCATCACAGGCCCATCGCCTTCTCTCTTAATCTCCGGCACAGCTACATTGTTAGTTTGGTACTTCAGGAAATGTTGAAGACTTAACGGTATTGTTGAGGGTTGAAGTCTAGCGAGGTAGTCCGCCATCGCAGATCCCTGTTGTTGCAGCTGAATCTGATGGCATTCTGGGTGACCGCCGTTAGTCATGTTGACGGGCACGTGTACCGCCTGCTTCTGCTGACTCTGCTCCGCTTCACTAGTGGACGACGGTCCCTCCGCGTCTGACTTGGTGCTGTCGTCACTTTCGTCTTCACTTTCCCCAGAGTCCTTATCTCTCTTCGCCATGTCGGACTTCGTCTTGACGCCTTCGCCCCCCTTGCAGAGGTCCTGAGGCTGAAGCTCAGCCTCGTCGACTGTCATGGTCGCCACATTCTGCATCAACCTCACCGGCCAGACCGATGCCGCCATCGCTGGTGCACCGGGTGTCTGCGTTGGCTGAACGGCTAGAATAGTTGCCGAATTCATAGCTGGATTGGGGTAAGGGACATTAATAGTTATATTTTTACCTGCTTCGTTAAAATGATGCATTAAGGGTACTTCCCCCCAGCTCAGTAACGTGCCAGGAGGGTGGTGATATTTTACACTGCCTGCTGATTGGTTCACCATTGCTGCCAGCTGTTGTTGATGCTGCTGTTGATGTTGCTGAGGATTCTGAGGAGGTGGTGGCGGCGGCGGTGGTGGTAGTGATAGTGGTAGTGGTGGTTGTTGCTGCTGTTGTTGGACAGTGGTGATACCCCTGGCAGCTGCCGTAACAGGAACGTTGACACCTGATGTAGCTATGGACACTGGTATTGCCTGGACCGGATTACTATTCGCACTCGGTGGAAAGAAATTTGCACCATTGTGTTCTGGCCGAATGTACTGTATGGTTCCATCTGAGGCGCTCGTTACAAGCATCGTTCCTGCTTGTATTTGTTCATTACTAAATTTTGCTGCCGCAAATTGGTGCATTGCGGGGAAGTGGCCCCCAAATGGTGAGAAATTCATGGCTGAATCTGAAACAGTACGTAACAAACACTCACTCTTGTCAAACTTCATAAAAAAAAGTGTTTTATTTATCGCTGTGTTAAGAGGTTATGTTATCAGCAAGACTAAATTTATTACAAAAAACGTAGTTTGTAAGACATTTAAGATGCTACCAAGGAACTACAATCAATAACCACACATTTATTTGTCTCCTGCACAATCTCTTTGTTGTATAATAAAACGATATGTACATGCGACATGGAGCGAATATTAATTGCAAAAATACGAAAGGAATATCGCTTACAGCAATGTTATTATATTTTCTACTGGTTAAATATTATGTTACTTACTTCTATATTAACTGCCTTTTATTCCTTCATATTAAATCAACGAGGTAATTTCGGTAAAATATAAAAAATTTTAAACTTGCAAACACATACACACGCATACTAGCATTTTACTGTTTATTGTGCGGCGACATATGCTTCCAGGATAGCCAACATGACGCGTTGAGCAATGTCCCTAACCTTTCAAAATTCTATGGTACAATACAATATTGATAAAAATACTATCATCAAAATTCAAATATGCCATACTAATAATTTTTATAACTATGAATAAAATGAAATATTATTGAATAAACCCATATCTCACCTAACAAATTCCTATCACAATATGGTGAAGAAATTCCTAACCTTAACATCCTGTAATAATAACTTTTAAATTTTGATCATGTTATTTGTGTATAACAAGGGAAACCAAGTTAACAACGTTTGTGGAGATAAAAGTATAGCTTTAGATTGAAATATGAGTTCTCCTTGTACTCAGAGGACAGTAAAATTAAGAGAAAAAAATCGTGCTCTCCTTGATCAGCTTGAATCTAATTCTATTCTACTTGAACGGAGGTTACAGAAATTAAAACGTACTGCCAGGTAGGTTATAAAGTAAGTCACAGTTTTACGAATTTCATTCTCAGTAGACGGTGTTGCTATTATTATTTCATATTTTCCTTCCAGAACAGCAAAATCATCAGATAAATCTTGGCAAGAGCTACCACCTTCGCCTTTGAAAAGGAAATATGATGCTTGGAAAGCAAGAAACTACTCTGGCCAAGTCTCAGCTGCTCTTAGTGCTGATATTTATAATTGCAGTGACAGCAGTTTAGATAATCATGACATAAGTGATGACTATAAACAAAAATTAGAAGACATAACATCCCCAGCGAAACGTACCAGGCACAACGCTAAAGTTTTATCGAAGCCCAAAAGAAAACACAACAAGCTTAACAAAGGTTCTCAAAATTCATTTAAATCGTCGACTGCAATTGATGTAACAGAGCATGCCAAAGATTGTACTTGTTGTTATTGCAAAACTAGTAAAGGTCTGCATGGGATTCTTTCTGGCATTACATCACAAGAAGAGGAAGATGAAACCAGGCCTGATACTGAAGATAAAGAAGCAGAAGAATCACATTCATTACCACAGACATTTAGTGACAGTGACAAAAGTACTGATAGTGAACGACAAAGAAAAACCTTAGCAGCTGCACATGCAATTATTAATTATTCTCCTGAATCTATATTTCTACGGAGATTGAAACAGCGATCTCAAGCTGTTGGTGATCTAATTGCCCCAGGAAACATAAGGCCATTGACAGCATCACCTTCTAAGAAATCACCACCTTCTACAAGGCGAATACCAAACACTGCTACTTATAGAGTTCCAAGATCGAGCCCGACTCAGGGTGAAGACAGACCTTTTCATTCTGCAAGACCCGACATGGTGCAGCAGACGTCTACAAAACGAGAACATCCCAGACGTTCGCAAACAAAGAAAGTCAAGAAAAAATCAGATAGGAAAAGAGCTTGTTACAAGAAGCACTGCTACTGTCGTGTGCTGAAGAATAAATCAAAGAAGGAACTTTTTCGTGAGGAAAAGGAAAATGTAGACTCCAGAGCAACACAAAAGGTTAGTTTCTGTAACAAAATGTAGCTATAGGCCTAAAGTTGGGAGGTATGAAAATGAGACAGAATATTAGTCTATTAAGTTTATATGCAGTAGATGTATCGAAAAAATAAGTTTAGTTAAAAGTTATGGTAGATCCTACCGGTAGCTATTGGTAAAAATGAAAATTATAGTAAATTTAGAGCTGAATGTGATTGAGTAGTTTTGCTCTATTAGGTAAAAATTTATTTTGAATGAGAGGGAGGGGTAATGGTTAAACTTTCTATTTTCTACAATTTTCACGATAATAGTAGTAACAGTAATTTATTCACTATAAAGATCTTTACAAATCATGGCTTCGTCAATCTTATTTCTAAGTCTTAATCTAGTTTCTGATTATACTATGGACATATTTATGAATTTGTAGCTTTGTTATTGCAGGACATCTGCTGACATGATACAATTACACATTACTAGGCACTTTCCTCAAGGTCTAAAGACATAAATTCCTCTACAGTTTATGGCATATGATGCAGCAGCAACCTGTTGACTATACTTTTAAACTTCTTTTGTTTACTACTTATTATGGAGCTTGGAATTTTATTATACTTATTTATGCCTCTATATAAAATACTTTTAAGACTTGTGGTTATTCTATGAGTGGACAGATGGATATGACTTGATGTTCTTGTTTGATACATGTGGTAGTCTGAATTCAATTTGAATTTTGCTTTGTTTTTATGAATGAAAGACACTGTTTCTAGAATGTATATACAAGGTACTGGCAGAATTTTGAGTTCCCTAAAAATTTCTTTACTTTACGACCTTATAGGTGCTTGTTTCATAATTTTTATAATTTTCTTCTGTAGCTTAAAAATTTCCGTAATTTTGCTTGTTGCGCCCTATAATGGTATGCCATACTGAATCTGGGAATGTACATAGCCAAAATACATAGATCTGAGAACTTCATTAGAGGTTGTTTTGTTTAATATTCTGAAAGCATATACATAGCGGTTCAATTTTTCTATAGTTTCCTCAACATGATAGTTCCAGGTTAAAGCAGAGTCAATCCAGATGCCTAGAAATTTTGTATTTTTAACTTCCATTATGTCTTTATCATTTATTTTGATAGGAGTAGAATTTTGATCGCTGCTATTGTTAAAGAGTATGTAAACAGTCTTACTAATATTCAGTTGTAACTTATTTTGCTGAAGCCAGTTTGTAGGCTGTAGACTTCATATTTTGTACACCTCGTTCCCTTTCTACAAGTATTCTCGCATGTAAGTTTCTTATGAATGGTTTCTGAGTTAGGCCTATTAAATTTTTTTAATAAAAATTTGGATATTTTCAAAATTTATCTCCATTTGCAAAATATAAGTTTCATGCATGACTTTTTTTATATGACATCTCAGATATCTGTAGAAAGGAACTGAATAGCCTCACTTTTAAATTTAAACATATAAATGGAGAGTTTTTTTTATATAGCCTATTTTCAAATTCGAAATTCACATTTTTAGTGTCCACTCAGTTTATATTTTGTTTTTTAATTTCGAAAGTATTTAGTTTATCAAAATTATATTGTAGAGTGGAGCTACATGTTAATGAAAAACCGATCATGGGGAGTTGGTCAACAACAAAGTTCTGCAACATGTCCAAATACACATTCCCTATACATGAAGAAGAATAAATTACCCAATGACAGAATGCTTGACGGAGTAATGTTTCCGCATTAAACATTGGTATGCATGCACATGAACATATAGCTGTTTTTAAACCATTGTTGCATAAACTTGGACAGTTTCTGCATCTTTTCAGATGTAAATCACAACAATATCTTCATCTGATTTTAAATCACGAGCATTTATTTCTCGATCTCTGTAAGCAGAACATGGTGTACAGTCTAAATCAATTTACTTATCATTAGGTTTGCTGAGAAAATGTAAGAACACAAATTGTTATCACAATTTGAGGCCATAGTTTATTCTTTAGTATTAGCAAACGAAAGCAAACAGTCCAAAATAACTGACATTTTTTGTAAAATAGTCTAATGTTATTAAATGAAAATCATATGGGAAAAACATGGTAGAGCCTATGTACTGTTCAGTAAGTCAATTTCATAATATCTTCTGGAATAGAGTTTGAAATTTAATATATCAGCTTTCACTATAAGCAGCTAAGATTTCCTACAAATAATTTTACATTCTTCAAGAATATGTGTTATAAATTTGAGTATTGTATTATAAACTCAAAGATGACTTTACCGGTAACTATGAAGTTCTAAATTTCTTACTTACTTACTGGCTTTTAAGGAACCCGGAGGTTCATTGCCGCCCTCACATAAGCCCGCCATTGGTCACTATCCTGAGCAAAATTAATCCATTCTCTATCATCATATCCCACCTCCCTCAAATCCATTTTAATATTATCTTCCCATCTACGTCTTGGCCTCCCTAAAGGTCTTTTTCCCTCCGGCCTCCCAACTAACACTCTATATGCATTTCTGGATTCGCCCATACATGCTACATGCCCTCCCCATCTCAAACGTCTGGATTTAATGTTCCTAATTATGTCAGGTGAAGAATACAATGCGTGCAGTTCTGTGTTGTGTAACTTTCTCCATTCTCCTGTAACTTCATCCCTCTTAGCCCCAAATATTTTCCTAAGAATCTTATTCTCAAATACCTATAGTCTCTGTTCTTCTCTCAAAGTGAGAGTCCAAGTTTCACAACCATACAGAACAACCGGTAATATAACTGTTTTATAAATTCTACTTTCAGATTTTTCGACAGCAGACTGGATGATAAAAGCTTCTGAACCGAATAATAACAGGCATTTCCCATATTTATTCCGTGTTTAATTTCCTCCCGTTATCATTTATATTTGTTACTGTTGCTCCTAGATATTTGAACTTCTCCACCTCTTCAAAAGATAAATTTCCAATTTTTATATTTCCATTTCGTACAATATTCTGGTCACAAGTCATAATCATATACTTTGTCTTTTCGGGATTTACTTCCAAACCTATCTCTATGTTATTAAATGTTATTTCAGTTCTATGTTTTTCTCACTTATATGTTTTTTTCTTCAGACCCCTTAAAAACTTATAACTAAGTTAAATGAAGTTTTACTGAATTCTGAAATGTTGGAAAAATTAAATCCTAGCATATATAGAGTGTTAGTTGGGAGACCGGAGGGAAAAAGACTTTTGGAGAGACCGAGACGTATATGGGAGGATAATATTAAAATGGATTTGAGGGAGGTGGGATATGATGATAGAGACTGGATTAATCTTGCTCAGGATAGGGACCAATGGCGGGCTTATGTGAAGGCGGCAATGAACCTCCGGGTTCCTTAAAAGCCAGTAAGTAAGTAAGTTGTTGTTTTCTAATGCCAGGCGTTTGACAATAAAGTCATTTGACCACTTGCACTCCAATATTTTTCAAAGATATTATCATGACCAGCCACTGAAGAACAGATTTTGAGGTGTTCCGAATCCATTTCTTGATTTGAGTTGCACAATGGGCAGTTAGGGGACTGATATATTCCAATTCTATGCAGGTGTTTGGCCAAACAATCATGGTCTGTTGCCAATCTAAATGCAGCTACAGACGATTTTCGTGGTAAATCGGGAATTAACTGTTGATTTTGATGCAGGGAGTTCCATTTTTTCCCTTGGGATTGAGTTATCAAATTTTGTTTGTTGAAGTCTAAGTATGTAGATTTAATAAATCTCTTCACAGAGTAATATGTAGATTTAGTAACAGGTCTGTAAGTAGCAGTGCTGCCCTTCTTTGCTAAAGCATCCGCATTCTCGTTTCCCAGGATTCCACAATGGGATGGTATCCATTGGAATACAATTCTTTTATTGAGTGATATTAATTGAGAGAGCATTTTAGTTATTTCTGCTGTTTGAGATGAAAGTGTGTGTTTAGAGACTATTGATAGAATAGCTGCTTTGGAGTCTGACAATATAACTGCATTCCTAAATTTATGGATGTGGCATAGAAGATTGTAAGTAAGTAAGTAAATAAGTAAGTAAGTAAGCATATAGATGTGAAACTTAACACTTCATCACAAGAAGTCTCTAATTTTTAATTCTTTGAAACTAATCACTGCTGTACAAAATATTAACCACATTGAAGCAGGTTTAAAACAAATGAGAATCATAATCAAGACGTACACAATTATTGTCATTTTTGTGTTATACCGAAAACTGGGGTAAGGAGGATCACATGTGGTAAAGTGGATCATATGTGTATTGCCTAGATAAGGCAGCGCCACATGGATCACACATGAAAAGAAAATCTTTCTTTGCATGTGTGATCCATGTGGCGCTGACTTATCTAACAATACACATATGATCCACTTTACCACATGTGATCCTCTTTACCCCAGTTTATGGTACCTCATTGTGGTCTGTTTCAGCATGACGATGGCAGTGCCCTCTGTGAGTGCTGTTGTAACTGCAGCTGTCAGAAACACCCGAGTGCTCCAAGGGCACCTCTGATAGTCAGTGATGCTGTGGCAGATATGGTTGACAAAGAGCAGGAGGGCAAATTTGTCAACTGTCGGTGCTGCTGCAAACGACAGTCCGCCTGGTTTGACAAGCTCAATGAGTTCCGACAGTCGCACTGGTTTGACTGCCACGCCCATCCTCATGCCGACCCCGTGTGCCTGGAGCCCAGGGCCAAGGGTAAAGAAGGATGTCAGCCTTGCCCACATAAATGTATGTTGACTTCTTTTCTTGTAATGCAATAGTTCTAAACCTCTTACAGTGTCTGAACTCGTGATGAAACAGTTCTGTGTTATATAACTGCGTGTTTAGACAATTGAGAGAGAAAATTTACCTAATCCCAACCATTATCATCACCTTTACGCAGACGATTTACAAATCTATATCCATACAACCAATACAATCAATATCCAATACAATGGCCAACAGCTTCCTAGGACTTATGAATCCAAATATCTTGGAGTTATTTTCGATAGTAAGTTAACATGGAGCAACCATTTGAAATAAATTTCTGAAAAAGCTCGTAAAAGATTCTCCCTTCTAAAAAGACTAGCAGGAAAGAAATGGCGATGCTCTAGGAATACTTTGAACACTACATACAAAATGTTTATACAGCCAGTGCTGACATACTGCGGAGAAATTTTAATTACTTCACCTTTCATAAACGAAATAGAATATGTTCAAAACCAAGCTCTCAGACTCATTACTGGTGGAATCAAAACAACTCCAATAGATTCTATGAGATTCCTCACTAACATTAACAGCATCAAAATGACAATAGAAGAAAAAGCACTGATTCAATATGAAAAACTTATCAGATTACCAGGAAACAATTGGCATTCATACAGTCCTCTCTGTAGATTGAAAACTCAAAAAAGTTTCATATCCATTGTTCAAGAATTAAAACAGAAAATCAATATCCCGAATTTAAAAGATAACTTACAAATTAAACCAAACCCTTTAACTCTATTAAATATAGAATATAATCTAAATTTAACAGAAGAAATACTGAAATCAGAAGTAAACACTGAAATAATGAAACAATTGTCTTTAGAGACAATTAATATTAGGTACCCTCCACAAAACCGGATTCATTTATACACCGACGGATCCTTGATCTCCAGAGAACAAGGTGCCGGTGCAGGTGTTACGTGCTGTCTCTTCTCACTTTATAGATCTCTTGGATATGGAACAACAAGTTTTGATGGTGAAATCATTGCAATAAGTGAAAACCTCAGGAATCTTCTATGCCACATCAATAAATTTAGGAATGCAGTTATATTGTCAGACTACAAAGCAGCTATTCTATCAATAGTCTCTAAACACACACCTTCATCTCAAACAGCAGAAATAACTAAAATGCTCTCTCAATTAATATCACTCAATAAAAGAATTGTATTCCAATGGATACCATCCCATTGTGGAATCCTGGGAAACAAGAATGCGGATGCTTTAGCAAAGAAGGGCAGCACTGCTACTTACAGACCTGTTACTAAATCTACGTATTACTCTGTGAAGAGATTTATTAAATCTACATACTTAGACTTCAACAAACAAAATTTGATAACTCAATCCCAAGGGAAAAAATGGAACTCTCTGCATCAAAATCCACAGTTAATTCCCGATTTACCACGAAAATCGTCTGTAGCTGCATTTAGATTGGCAACAGGCCATGATTGTTTGGCCAAACACCTGCATAGACTTGGAATATATCAGTCCTCTAACTGCCCATTGTGCAACTCAAACCAAGAAATGGATTCGGAACACCTCAAAATCTGTGCTTCAGTGGCTAGTCATGATAATATCTTTGAAAAATATTGGAGTGCAAGAGGTCAAATGACTTTATTGTCAAACACCTGGCATTAGAAAACAACAACAACAACATATCCATACAACCCCTGACTCACTCAATGACGCAATACAAAATCTTAACAAGGACCTTGAATCTAAGTTTGGTTTGACTCTCAATGCAAGAAAATCACAAGCAATCCTAGTGGGACATCAATGTCTATTATGCAACATTATTCCTGCTCTTCCAGTCAAGTTACTCGACACAATAATCCCTTTTGCTTCCTGTGTTAAAAACCTTGTAGTTTACTTTGATACGCATTTAAACTGGAATAACCAAGTAACCCATATTACCAAAAAAGTGCTTTCCATAGTACATTCCTTAAAAAGCATTCGAAAATTCCTTCTGCTATCACTCAAGAAAATGCTAGTGGAAAAACTAGTAATGCCCCACTTCGATTATTGTGATTTTCTACTGGCTGACCTCAATGTCAACCAGTCGCAAAAATTACAACGTGTTCATCATTCTTGTGTTCGCTTCGTCTGCGATGTCTGTCGCGCTGACCACATTATCCCATCCTTCCAAACTCTAAACTGGCTACGGCTTAACGAACGTAGAAATTTTCATTCTCTTGTTCTCCTTTTCCAAGTCCTTCGCACCTCTACACCTACCTACCTTGCCTCCCATTTCAGTTACCTGTCATCATATCATAATCTCTTCACACGCACGGAAAATAGCCGCATACTAGCCATACCAACACATAAGACATCATCGTATTCATCATCATACACAATCTCGCTCTCACGCTTGTGGAATACCCTACCCAGTGACATCAGAGACTGTCGGAATTTAGTAGCGTTCAAAAGCAAACTTATTAAGCATTTTCTTACTGCGTAGAGTAGGTTTAATTTTTACTTAATCAATAAAAGAAATGCTTCTCTCTTCTTAACTTTTACAATAAACTGTCTAGCTTTTATTAATCAGTTAATCTTTTAGTACTTTGATTTTTATTGTATTTGTAAATTTAATATTAATTGTAATTATAATTGTAATTGTATTCTTAATATTGTAGTTGTAATCCCCTGGTAGAAGGGCAGAGAAGGCCTGACGGCCTTATCTCTACCAGGTTAAATAAGTAAATACTAATACTAAAATTATTATGCATACCTTGTCTGGAGAAGGGAAGGTACAGCATGTTATATGCAGTTTTCCACATAGTTCCTGCATGCCAGCTCCCGGCAAGCTACAGCATAAGACCTGAGACTACACTTTGTACTTACATGGAGAAAAAGGCCCCAACTATAGAATGCACATGCAGAGAACAAAAAAACAGCTATTTATTAATAAAAAGAATTTAAAAAATAAGCTAACTTACCATATTACAGCTGGTGCTCGAAATGTTGACCAGAAAACAACACTCACTGAGAGTTTCAGACAATTTCTCTTGCATTAACTGTGTTATAGTAAATAAATTATCTTTTGTAGATCTCCCTGCCCTAAATCCTGATTGTTTTTCAGCTTCCTCTAGTCTAGTCCTTAAAATACTTCCATACTATCTACTTACTAATAAAAACTCTATATACAGATGTTTAACTGTCTATTACTTATACAATGAGTAGCTCGTTTATAAGTTGTGTGTAAATTCCTTACTAATAATCACTACATACGTCGTGTATAACAGTATAACTGTTACACAGCTACGTCATAGTTTCGAAAGGTAATAGAATATCTAAGGTTCTCTATTGCATCCGGTAGAGCGCTCTAGTGTGGCGTGTTAAGTATCGATAGTACAACTGGCTCTGATCAATTACCACACTATATTTTGGTCAAAGAGTATAAGCTACAGCAATATTATTCTAATAATTCTATGATCTTTGGTTTGTTCTTCTGTGGTTACAAGGCAACCATCATCATAAAATGACAGTCAATGCGAACAGCTGTTAGAGGGGCGGCCATTTTTTCTCTATATACAACGCTTAAACAAGGGGTTTCGTGTATATAACTACTGCAAAGCAATTCCCATTAGAGATGAACTTAAACGATATTTTCAAGTATCTGTGACAACTGTGACTGTGACAATTAAATATCTGTGACTTTTATCGGTGATTTTGTCACACCGATATTTTATATCGATACGTAAGCACAATATGCATGAATTACACCGATATTTTGTCACACCGATAAAAATTAGCAGGAAATATTGAAGAGCAGTGAAATGTGAATACGATTTCTCTATGCACGCCACACATCAGTGATTTATATGGGAATATCCAACAAATAAATAATGTACATGTACCATTAACAAATAAATACTTACCTTACTGAACAGTAACATGTCAAAAGTTAACCTCATGCACCAAGATGTTATATTCTAGATATTGAACTAGTTGATCATTTTAAAATGTAGTTGGGTATGGAGAAATTGAGGTTATATGATTATCCTAATCATTTTCAAAATTGATCCTTTTTATTGTATATAATATAATCGATAAATTATTTTAAATCCTGCATTAACATTATAATATTGAGTCATAGAATAAAAATTAATGAAACATAAGTATTCGGAAAAACATTGGAAAATAATTACAAAACAAAACAGTTGTTCAGACAGGATTTTACACAAGATTAAGTACTGGTAACCAATGGCGTTATTATTTAAATCGTGTAATCACATCACTTATAATAAGATGGAGAAACTACCGCCCGATTGCTGTTATTGTATCATGCGTACGCGCAAACCTACGACGTAGAGGAGAAAATATCAGTCACAGAGTACTGAATACGGAGCAGATTTCGATAGCGATATTTTGTCACAGATATTTCGCGTCATCAGTCACAGGTTTATCTGTGACAAAAAAATACCTGTGACAAAATATCGGTTTGTGAAATATCGGCCATCTCTAATTCCCATTGTATATTTACAGACTGTTTATAAGTCCATTGCTTATGCATGGTTTATTAGTAACGTTTTCTGTCTCAACTCTGCATAAGTCTCGTATAAAAACTATACACGGTTTATTAGCAAGACTGATAGGGTGTTTGTTATGGATATTGGCCTGTAATTATCGAAGTCATTTTTAATCCCTTTCTTATAAGTATTTGATATATAAGCCATGTTCCATTCAGTTGATATATCCTCTGCTTTATACAGGGTGAACAGTAAGTAATGTCATTCATTTCAGAGAATTATTCTTTGATATATTTAAAACAAAAATGTTTAATACAGTTTTGCTCGTTTTTGCTTCCTTTTCGAGATACAAATTATTTTATATTAAATATTTACATACACACTTTTAGAAAGTTATTGAATGAATACCCAATATGCTTAGTCAATTTAAGAGAGCAGTGTTTTAAGATAATAAATGACTGAAATAATTTTAGATTTGTCCTTCAAATGTGCAGAAATTTTATCCAAACAAATGTAACATTATAAATGCATTCCCATTTATGCCACAATGTTCATGTACCCACTGAAGAATTATGTGTTTATTTAGATTTCGAATTTGTTTAATCATAGAATGAATTTCTTTAATTTTTTTTTATTTTTGGGATGATTTGTTGATACTATTGCCTGGATTGCTGTTCTGGAGTCTGATAATACATGGATCTTTCAATAATTAGTGGCAACATTTGAATTAACAACAAAGAAAACTTTTTGGAACAGTCACATTGTTGCAGTGCTCAGAAATAATCTCCTCCAACATAAAGAACCCGCCTCCACACCTCAGGGAGACGACGGATGCCGTCCACAGCGTCTTGTTGTACTAATCTTCGAACAGACTGCTGTACTGCTGCTATAATTGTCTGTCTGGTTCTAAAGCGAACTCCTCTAAGTGGTAATTTCATTTTCGCAAAAAGGTCAAAATCACATGGGCTCATATCTGGGGAGTAAGGAGGATGCTCTAGAATTTCCCAGTTCCATCTGCGAAGTAAATTGACCACAGGGGCAGCTATGTGAGAGAGAGCACCATCATGTAGCACAATAAGATGAGAATTCAGGAGATTTGGACGTTTACGGTGAACAGCTGGTTGTAAATGGTGTTCCAGAAAGTAACTGTAATATGCACCATTCTTCTATCCTAGCAGTGGCCTAGTTGTAACCCACTTCTGAGGTTAGGACTCCTGGAAGGTGGAGTTACATTACCCCAATGATATGATAAGATAATCATGATTTTATGGCACCAGGAAAGGTCTTAAATCTAAACTTAACCTAGAGTCCAGACCATGGAAGAACACAGGAATAATTCCCTTTAAGGACAAATTTCTGTGCTCTAACCGGGAATCGAACCCGGGACATCATGAACTATAGCCAGAAGCTCTGACTCTGATCATGAGGCTGGCCAATGAGTTTTAATTTTCATATTGCATATGGCTTAAAGGAACCAACCTGGACAACTACCCAATGTCCCATCCCTACCTTCCCGTGGTGCAGCTGTTAGTAAGCATAATTTACAAGCTGAACTAAAGGGAGGGGCTACTCATCAATTAGCACTGGTCAGCTTGATGAGTTAATGAGTGAATTTGGTATAATTTTCCTCTATTCAATACCTAATTCCCTCTTTACCCTTTTCTATCCAGTCCTCTGACTGAACTCTTACTTTCTTCGACCCCGACGGCATTAGAGCATTCGAGGTCTAGGGGTTCATTTCCCTTTCCTTCCTCCTCTTCCTACTTTTCTACCTAGTGCTGACCTGCTATGGCACTAAAATCGTCCTCCAGTGGCTTAAGGAGGGAAAGCTGGTGATCAACAAGATCTCCCAGCTAGGTCCAATGGACCCGTCGCCCAACAGCAGGTGTGGTCCTCCAGACATTCTGGGGGTTATGTGTGAATGAAGTAGCCACCAAAACGTTAAAATATGGTGTTCACTTAAATCGGCTACAACTTGCCATTTTCACTCCAATGAAATCACCTCAAAATCTGTGCTTCAGTGGCTGACCATGATAATATCTTTGAAAAATATTGGAATGCAAGAGGTTAAATTACTTTATTGTCAAACGCCTGGCATTATAAAATAACAACATATTGCATATTAATTTTATGACCACTTTTGTAGTATTAAAATGTGTTTGACGTTCAGGTCATTACCCCAAACAAGAATTCCATATGATTCTTACCTCCTTCCACCTTACAGCAAGTAACAGATCCTCGTTTCATTGCAGGTGTCCACGAATTCACCCTTGATGATCGGCTGTTTTTCAAGTCTTTAAATGAAGACCACCGCAATGTCAGTCGCTGTGCAGTATGCCAACTGCCATATGACGTCCCAAAATCTCGTCCGAGGGAGACGCCTCCAATAACGCTTCCTTCGTCACTCCAGGAACCGGAGGTTCAGGTATCCATCCCTCTTGACTCTTTCCCCGGAGTCAGGAGACATCCAGCCACATCGGGAAATGTTTTGTCCCACAAGAAAATCAGTCATGGTAGGGTGAGTCCTAGGACAAAAAGGAATGTAGCCCCTATTTTTGGAGATGTGAAACCGATGGCACCTCCCCCTGCTGACTCTTTGGCACTTCGTTACCAGAAGGGTGTTGCCAAATGAATGGAGACCGTTTCTGATTTATTCTTGTGCCATAAAGAAATTATAATCATTGTTTCAGGAAACAAATCAACTGTTAAAAGAGATCAACCTTTATTGTTAAATGTTACTACACTTTACAATATGTAAGATGCACTCATCGTGAAATATTTAAAGGGGTATGAATTAAAAATTTAATATTTAAGCATAAAGACATGAAACACAGTATAATCAAGTATTAAATGAGATATAAATATTTAGCAATTATCTGGGTTGGTAAAGCTTTGTACTAGGGTTGGATAAAAAGTAATGGCAACAGTTTGATATTTCTGACATGGCTTTATTCACAGGGGTACAACATTTACGTACCTTCTATATAGTCGCCTCCCCTTATTTATTACCTTTTGCCAAATGTTTGCAAGGCGTCGTACACCATCAGCGCGTCCATCTTTGTTGATGTTCCGTATTGACCGCCCTAAAGCACGGATAAGTTCATCTCTGGTATTGTACCGGGTCCCTCGCAGTGGTTCTTTCACTTTGGTGAAATGATCGTAATCGCATGGATCATATCGGGTGAGTACGGTGGATGTTCCAGTAGTCCGCGTTTTCCGTCTGCCTTGGAGGTACAGCGTGGTGCTGTATTACCCCATCAATGTCATACACCACAATGAACATCTCCTTCACAGCACTTTGTGTAGGGCGCACTTTCTTTGGACAAGGAGAACCAGGATGCTTCCATTCATTTGATTGGCGTTTCAAGTTTGGTTCATATGGTCGAGTCCAGGTTTCGTCCATAGCGACGATTCATCCAAGAAAGTCAAGAAAGTCGTCACCTTCCCTTTGGTACCAGTGCAACAAGGCCTTCCCGGAATGCTTTAACCCATCGTGCAACTGTGTGATATGGCAACGCTGCATCGCCACATGCTTCACGCAGTCCCTGAAAACATTCTTGTGCACTACGACCTCGTGCCAGTTCAACTTTGATCCAGGAACGTTGCTCTAGTTTTGTAAGGATGGTCTTAGGGCGCTGGCACTATCCCTATGAAAGTTAACATTCTACACATTGCAGTAGATTGATGGAGTACTGTCGCCGCTGGCTGCACTAACTCATCTAACAGTCCTTGTTCATGTCCATACAGCTGGCAGCTCTCGAACGCACCATCATCACGTGACAGCAGTGTTGCCATTACATTTTATCCAAACTATGTAACTATAAAAGACAACAAAGCCAACAGATATACTGTGAAATGTAAACTTTTATTGAAGACAGCAGCAAATGATATTTTTAACATGAAGTTACAACTTCATATAAGACAATGCCATACTTTGTAAGGGGATTTTGAGTCTTTGAAATATTTGTCTTAAAGAATGTCATCTTCCATGGAATGGGAATATATTAGTCTCACCCATTACAGAAGATCCAATATATTCTTCGTGATACAGGATGTGATGCAGTGAACTTCTGTAACAAAATTCATCAGTGATAATTAATTCACATGAATTTTATGGCATGTAATAGAAAATATAGTCTGTAGAACATAAAAATTGAAACTAAAATAGTTTTCATCACAAAACAATAAAAGTACATGATAAAACTTTCATTTTGACATCAAGATAGATAAAATCTGAAAATATTCACATTGTGGAACAGTTTCACACACAGTTTTCGTAGAGGTGCTGGGGATCTTAATATTCCTTTAAATATTATCTAACTGGAATAAAAGTACACATAATATGTCTGTCTTCCATTTAGTTATTATTTTATTAAATGCAATGAAATCATTGTAGGGAAACATTTACTGTACCTGAAGATGCATTTTGGAAAACTTTTTCTGTGCTGTATTCAGATTAATTTTTTATGTTTTCCTTTTTTTTATTTTTAACACAAATCCCAAAGAAAGAATTTTTTTAAAAGTTTGTGCACGGCATTTATATAATGATTTTTTAAAATGTATTCAGGATATATTTTGGAGGGCTTTTTTTAAGTGAAAGATTAATTGATGATGCTAAAGATATTGGGCATTAAAACTGGGGGTTTTTGCGCTAGATGCATATTGATCACGTATAAAAAAATTTATTACTTTCGTGACAAAACAGTTTTTACTCGTTACATACGAACATTGACATACAACTAGTTGTTGAACAAGCTATAGTCGTACTTTAAAATACAGAGGCGCTGTAACTAACTTTACTGCAATTTAGATATTATGTAAAGCAATTGTTTGTTTTTAATATAGAGATTAGAATGTACCTATGATAAACCTAAAAAATTTTACTTTCTGTTTTAAAAATAAATAAAAAACAAGAATAGATTTCTCTTTATTTTTCTTATTCGTATTTGGTTTTTAACCTGAAGAACTGAGTTCAAATCCCAGACAGAGACCGTTTGTGACATGTTTATGTGTTTGGCACTCCTCTTTCCTTTGTCATAGTTCTACCACAGTCTACTACATACAGTCACGAAGCTTGAAGTGAGTTTTTGCATTTCTCGCGATACAATGCTCCAAACGGTTAGCAATTGAGAGTACTAGGAACAATAGCCTGTGCGATAGTTGCGATCCTAGTGGCTAGCAACTAAAGTTCGACTGTCATTGGATGCATATTCCCTACATATTGAGTCTTGTGACTGTATGTACTAGACTGTAGGTCTACCTTTCCTCCATCAGAAACCTGCAGAAAAGTATATTCTATTATCCATGTGCTAAAAAGGATAAATGTTCATCTTCCCTCTTGCTTAAAAAAGTCCCTTGTGCAGACGCTTGTATTTCCCTATTTTGACTATGCTGACATTTTACTGACTGACCTCTCCAGCGACAACAAAATGAAACTTCAACGTGCTCATAATTTGTGTGTACGTTTTGTAAGCAATGTTCGTAAATATGATCATATTACCCCATCCCTGGAAGCAATAGGTTGGCTTAAACTAGATAAGAAAAGAAATTTACATTCACTTCTCTTTCTCTTCGAAATCTTGAACTCTTCTATTCCTTCGTACCTGTCGTCTCGCTTCACTTACCTTTCTTCCCACCACAATCTGAACACACGCTCTCGTCATGAAACAATACTAACAATACCATCCCATCGCACCTCCTCATACTCATCCTCTTTCACAATAGCCCTGCCAAGACTCTGGAATTCGCTACCTGCTAGCATCAGGGACTGTCGAAATAAAATTCAATTCAAACGAAAACTTACTAGGCTCTTGGTCAGTAATTGATTACTTGTAAATAGTTTCTTTAATCTATCACAAAATATTTCAATATTCAGTAATTTCATCACTATACAATTTTGTTATTCTAGATTTAATTTGTAATTCAGTAAATATAAAATATTCTTTGTTTCTCTATGATAAATTATCTAGCTTTAATTATTCAGGTAATCTTTTCGTACTTTGATTTTATTGTAATTGTAAATTTAATACTAATTGTAATATTATTTGTAATTGTAATTGTAAATTTAATACTAACTTAATTGTAATTTTATTGTTGATATTGTAGTTGGAATCTCCTGGTAGAGGGGCAGAGAAGGCCTGACGGCCTTATCTCTACCAGGTTAAATAAATAAATACTACTACTACTACTACTACTACTATCAGTAATAATAATAATAATAATAATAATAATAATAATAATTACCAGTATTAATATTAATGTGCTAGCAAACAGTGATCAGCCAATAATAGGATAGCATACTAGATATAATCAGTCAGTCAGTCAGTCAGTCAGTCAGTCAGTCAATCAGTCAATCAATCAATCAATCAATCTTAATGTCCAGTTCTCAAGTTTTTTATTTATAATGGCTGCTATTTGAAATGTGGGTTTTTTTATTGGGTTATTTTACGACGCTGTATCAACATCTAGGTTATTTAGCGTCTGAATGAAATGAAGGTGATAATGCCGGTGAAATGAGTCCGGGGTCCAGCACCGAAAGTTATCCAGCATTTGCTCGTATTGGGTTGAGGGAAAACCCCGGAAAAAACCTGAACCAGGTAACTTGCCCCGACCGGGATTCGAACCCGGGCCACCTGGTTTCGCGGCCAGACGTGCTGACCGTTACTCCACAGGTGTGGACTATTTGAAATGTGTTGTGGCTGTGATAAAAGTATTGAAAATTGGTTTATTGGCGGTAAAAGTGTGCAATATTCTTTCAGTGGCCGGTGGATACTCTACCTTGACCAAAATTAGTGTTCACTGCACAAACTATAATATGTAAATTCAAGTTGAGCATTATTCTCATTATTTACACTATTATCTGAGTCAGAACACACACTGAATAACTAAAATTTATTAAATTATCACTCAAATTAACTAAAAAATGTTTAAAATTTTTTTAAATGGAAATTGAGGTTATATAAATCTTAAGGGCCTCATACATGCTAAGACACAGGCAAGTCTTCTCGTATATGAGCGAAAAGTATCAAGGCTTTTGGCCTTGAGGTAAGTTTTCAGACTTCTAGAACTGCTTGAAATTTTCCGACTGTAGTACTGTTAAGATTTAAGGAATTATTCGCATGCATTTCTCTTAGAATTTATAGAAATGTGTAAATATTTTCCAGAGAAGATTAAATAAGTTTTAATAACACTAATTAAATTACTATTTAAAAATGGCGCTAAGGAATCACTTAGAAATGAATGCAGAACCATGGAGGAAAAGTATTTCTCGAGTGATCACATTTCTCCATGGGATGTAATTGACTTCAGCGACCTCTTACGACTTCTTGGTGAACTATAAGCACAGTCTAGTATATACAGTCACGAAGCTGGAGTTTATGATGGTACTAGGAACAATAGACTGTGCCGGTACTATTTCGCATTGTCCGTAATGAGGCGATAGTAGCGATCCTAGTGGTTAGCAACTATCTATGGATGCATATTTACTACGTATTGATATTCGTGACTGTGTGTACTAGACTGGTATAAATCTAGGAGGTCAGTCTGAGCATGTGTGGGCAATCATTCAATTCAGATATCACCTGGAGATAAGTCTGTGCTGACTTACCTTCAGGTAAGTCTTAGCGTGTATGGGGCCCTTTATGGATACTCTTGATTATTTAAAAAAATCATGGCCAACTTTAAGACGTAATCTATGTTGATAATTGAGGAGCGTTTTACAAAAGTCGATAGATGCAAAAATCAAGATTTTACAGAAATTACACTAAGTGACAGGATCTATCGAGTTTTGAAAAAACCTGGAAGGTTTGGTAGTCTCTACATACGGTATGAATCAAGTTTTGGTAAATCTGATTTCATAGATCGATTCCGGAGGTAGAAAATATACGATATCCATATGTAACTCACTTTCGAAAAATTCTGCATCTATCGACTTTTGCAAAAACGCTCCTCATTGTTGTAAACATCATGGCCCACTATATGTAGTTTGAACAATTTAATATGAAGCAGTTACTGGAGTTTATCCAGTACTGACTTATAAGTAGGCTACTAGTAAAAGATTATTCACATAAAAATAAGTAAAAACTAGTACTTGTAGGTATGAACCACAGCAATTACTAGAATCGACGGCAATTCGGAAGGCTGTAGTCTACTTGCGTTTGTGTTGAGAGAGCCAGATAGAGAGAGAGCAAGGCAGCGTACAACATTGCCACATCGTACTTCAAACACACGTGCAATACAAATAGTGCACGAGAGAATTTAGATTATCAAAAGACAATAATGACCTTAGCTGTTGATTACAGTAAGCATGACACCAAACAAACCCTCTTTCCTTCACTAACAATATTCTTTGCACGGTTCTCAATCCCACACCACATGCTTCTGCAGTCATTCGTTGCGCGTTGGCAACGTTGCACCCAGCATCAAGATGGCCGGCAGCATTCTGCTCGTCAGCGTTTTTAAAATAATTATACACCTTAAACACTATTTTCCGCACCTGCCTGTGCAATACTTGTGTTTTTACAGTCTCTTCTTCCATTTATTTACCTTACATACACACAGTAGTTGTTAGTTTTACTTATTCAATGTATTAAAACACTCGCACGTGAACAAACGAACTCGGGAAGTACTTGTTATAGACTGATTCTGATTGGTTCTACTGTACAAGCTTGTGACGTCACATACCAGAAATGCTACGGTGCATATAGCAGCTGACCACCTTCCGAAATGCCATCTAGTCCTAGTACCAGTACTTAATACTACTAGTATCTACTTAATTTGTGTTCACTTCATCCTGTAATTGGTTTGCATAAGCTTTCTTTAAGATTTGCTATTTTGACTTTCTAATTAGTATTCCAGAATGTTTATTATGGTTATAGAAGTCCAGAATATATGCTTCAAGAGTAATTATTTTTGTCTTAAACATGGATCAGGGTGAGAATTAATGTTACACTTTTGGCTTTCCTTCAGTGATTGATGATCACAGTTCTCTTTCTTACAGTTATAGGTCGCTCAGCTGCCAGACTTCGTATCTGCCAATGACAGGAGCCTCCCCTACACACTTTGCTTCTAATCTCTCCTCTCCTATGTCTCATCATAGACAGAGGATGCTTCACTTCTTTCCCATAATAGGCAGAACCTCTTATCAGCAAATAAGAGGTAATAAGAACCCAAAGTGGTAGCTTCTGTCTTCTTCCTCATCAGATCTTCTTTTTGTCTTTCTTTTCCTCATCTTTTTGTCCTCTTTATTTTTTCTTCTTTGTTGGTTCCTCTGCTCTCTTTTTCTCCATTTTGAATCTTGTGTACACTACTTTTAACACTTGAATATAAGTAATTGATTAAGTAGCAGACTTACTCGTGTTAATTATTAAGTCTGTGTGGCTTACAGCTGTTTCGGTGCTTCATCACACCATCCTCAGAGCCTACTAGATCTCGGCGTTATCTCGAACTTCTCTGCCTGTTATGTAGGTGCGTTTGATTGTTGAAAAGTGTTGAAAAGTGGAGTCAAATAGTGTGTGTGTTCTGAAATTGATCTGTGTGTTGAGAATTTGATCGGGGTGTGTTTTGGTATGTCTGTATATTTCATATTGTTCTAGTGTCTTGAGTTTTTGGTTTTTGGGTTGTATGTGTAGGATTTCCATGTCTGTATTTATGTTATTGTATGTGTGGTTACCATTCGTTATGTGTTCGGCATATGTAGATGTAATGTGTCCTCTGGTTATTGCTTTAATGTGTTCTTTGTAGCGTGTTTGGAATTATCTGCCTGTCTGTCCAATGTAGAACTTGTCGCAGCTATTACATGTGAGTTTCTATGCACCCACATAACAGGCAGAGAAGTTCGAGATGACGCTGAGATCTAGTAGGCTCTGAGGATGGTGTGATGAAGCACCGAAACAGCTGTAAGCCGCACAGACACACAATTAACACGAGTAATTCCGCTAGTTAATCAATTACTCTTTTTCTCATTTGTTCTGGCTTATTCCTTTTTCTTATCCTTTTAATCTCGTCTTCTTCTCCTCCTCTTATTTCTAGCATAACGGTTTTGTCTCTGTGAACCCAAATTCGTTTTATTCAGCATTGTTATGAATATGAAGGAGAATTTTTCTACTTCCTTAGAAGAATTAAGATTCTGAATGATTTCATGTTTGGTTTCTGTTGTCTATCTTCATTCCATAATCATCTTGGAAAATAGAGTACCGGTAGTGTTTTAATTTTAAATAATTATGTTAAACACTTTACACAGATTGAGGGGTGTTCAATGACAGTCTTTCAAGGGTCGAATCCTGAGGGTATTTTGAATGGAAAAAATCTTCATCTGTTCTGTCATTTTGCACATAGATTTCCCAGAAATAATTATTTTATATGATGTTGCAATTTTTTTAATAAAAAGAAATAACGCAAATGGTAAAGGGAAATTCTGTTCCTTTGATCTTAAGTATTTACTTTGTGAAATTACTGTTATTGAACTCCGTCCACCCTGTATATTAAAAAAAACCCAGCCTTTTGTGAATGAAGTGGTATTTGTTATACAAATCTTATTCTGAACAAAGTTTCAGGGATTTCAAGTGTTCAAAATCCTTGTAAAAAGTGTATGTATTTTATATGTTCCAAATCAATAAATACTATCAGTTACTAAGACAGTATTTTCATTACCCTCTTTCCTTTTACTTTACTATAATCTTAAGTTTTTTTACATAAAGATTGACTCACGAATTTACAGCTGTATTAAGGGGAGAGGATAGTATTTTTTTTTTAACTTTTTTCCTATTTGGTGTAAAATATTAATTTTTTGTATGTAGAGAGCTCATAGCTGTGGCAACTCAACAAAACAAAATATTTCGAAAAAAAAATATTTGGGGGCCCAAATTTGAAAAAAAATATACCCAATGTAGGATTGTACTAAAACCGATATATCTAACCCGTTTTTGCAATGTATTTGCAAAAGCATGTTCTACAAACTGTCTGTAACGGAATTTTGATATTAGTCCCTATGTTTGTAAAATAAACAATTAAAATTTAATAACAATTTTTGATTGCCTTTCTTGCAAACAAACGGACGTATTTTTAAAATGAAATCAATTAACAAAATTCTGTTGCAGAGAAACGTTTCCTAATAATCTAAAGAATGTGTGTTCTAAATTTCATGCATGTATCTTTAATAATTCAGAAATTATATCTATTTTTGTCTGGCAATGTAGCAAAAAAAAAAAATGAAGTTACTGGAAACTGATAAAAGCGGGCGTGTGATTTAAAAATCCATAGCGCAGGAAGTTTAAAAATGACGACTCAACATCCGATAAGGGCACAAATACCCACAAAATGTTATGCAATGCATTCCACACATATCAAAGGGTATTTTAAAGAAAATTTTTTTTTTTTTTTTTTTTTTTTTTTTTTGGAAATTTAATTTACCGGAAACAACAATAAAAGTGATGTAAAAATCCATAACGCAAGAAGTTTAAAAATGGCGACTCAACATCCGATAAGGGCACAAATACCCACAATATGTTATGCAATGCATTCCACACATATCAAAGGGTATTTTAAAGAAAAAAAAAAAATTTTTTTTTGAAATTTAATTTACCGGAAACAACAATAAAAGTGATGTAAAAATCTATAACGCAAGAAGTTTAAAAATGGCGACTCAACATCCGATAAGGGCACAAATACCCACAAAATGTCATGCAATGCATTCCACACATATCAAAGGGTATTTTAAAGAAAAAAAAATTTTTTTTTTGGAAATTTAATTTACCGGAAACAACAATAAAAGTGGGCGAGTGATTTAAAAATCTATAACACAGGAAGTTTAAAAATGACGACTCAACATCCGATAAGGGCACAAATACCCACAAAATGTTATGCAATGCATTCCACACATATCAAAGGGTATTTTAAAGAAAAAATTTTTTTTTTTTTTGGAAATTTAATTTACCGGAAACAACAATAAAAGTGATGTAAAAATCCATAACGCAAGAAGTTTAAAAATGGCGACTCAACATCCGATAAGGGCACAAATACCCACAAAATATTATGCAATGCATTCCACACATATCAAAGGGTATTTTAAAGAAAAAAAAAATTTTTTTTTTTTGGAAATTTAATTTACCGGAAACAACAATAAAAGTGGGCGAGTGATTTAAAAATCCATAATGCAGGAAGTTTAAAATTGGCGACTCAACATCTGATAAGGGCACAAATACCCACAAAATGTCATGCAATGCATTCCACACATATCAAAGGGTATTTTAAAGAAAAAAAATTTTTTTTTTTTTTTTTTGGAAATTTAATTTACCAGAAACAACAATAAAAGTGGGTGAGTGATTTAAAAATCCATAACGCAGGAAGTTTAAAAATGGCGACTCAACATCCGATAAGGGCACAAATACCCACAAAATGTTATGCTATGCATTCCACACATATGACAGAGTATTTTGAAGTTTTTTTTTTTAATTTACTTATTTTTCACCAAAAAATACCATCCTCTCCCCTTAACAGAGTTTGTTTCGGTGGTCATCTTGAACAAAACAAGTTTGTGTGAACATTATTGGAGTTTTGTATTATGGGTCTATGATTGCTTCAGTATTAAGAAAAGAAGTTCTAATCATGTTGACAAAATAATATAGGAATAATATAGAAGTTTGCAAACTAAAGTACAGCTTCATGAACCATAGGTACCGGTACGAGCTTACAATGTAAAATGTTGAAAAATTTGTCCTTGAAGTTGAACACAATATTTATAAATTTTCGTCTGAAAATTTTGCCATATCTTTTTCGCAAGAATAAAATAGTATACTTACACCAATTCCAGTTTAATTTTTTTTTAATAAAATTGTCCCTACCTAAGAAAAACTGTAAAGTTAAGAACACATATCTTTATGCAGAACTATTTTACAGCTTGCTTAACTATAATATAGCTTTCAAATTTCGTAGTTAGCTGTAAACAGAGTCCTTTGAAATGAAAAATATTATTAAAATTAAGACAAGATGATACACCTATTTATTCATTCGTAGTTTTTTTGCTCAAACGCAGGTCTTTCACTGCAAACCCAGCATTCTCTAGTCTTTCATATTTTCTGCTTTTCTCTTAATCTCCTCATACAATCCACACATCTTAATGTCGTCTATCATCTGATATCTTCTCCTGCCCCGAACTCTTCTCCCGTTCACCATTCCTTCCAGTGCATCCTTCAGTAGGCAGTTTCTTCTCAGTCAGTGACCCAACCAATTCCTTTTCCTCTTCCTGATCAGTTTCAGCATCATTCTTTCTTCACCCACTCTTTCCAACACAGCTTCATTTCTTATTCTGTCTGTCCATTTCACACACTCCATTCTTCTCCATATCCACATTTCAAATGCTTCTAGTCGCTTCTCTTCACTTCGTCGTAATGTCCATATTTCTGCCCCCTATACAATGCCACACTACACACAAAGCACTTCACTAGTCTTTTCCTTAGTTCTTTTTTCGGAGGATCGCAGAAGATGCTTCTTTTTCTATTTAAATCTTCCTTTGCCATTGCGACATTCCTTTTGACGGTACACCTATATGAACTTTTTTGTTTACCTTCTTCCAAAAATATTTCCCTGGCCCTATACAGATTCTACTAGAACATTCTGTATATATCAAGCTCATTAAACATCTCGTGTAGAGGTTATTGTGTCGTCATCACGTGTTGTCATGCCATGCAACTTTATGATCACAATGTGTAAGATTTATGGATTATTTATTGACCTTATAACTTATTAATAAAAAGTTGGATATGTTTAGCGAAAGATAGAACTTTTAAACGACCAATCAATTACGTATGTGTCTGTGCTTTTTGGTTCTGTAAATTGAGAAGTAATATTGAGTAGCTGATGTGATCATTTGTTTATTGTGTATAAAATAATGTATTATTGGATGCTGTTATGAAATAAACAATTTTATTACGTGAATATTATACAACACGCTATATTTTCATGCAAGACATGTTATTACGTCATCAGAGTGTAAATTTTCCTCTCAAATAGCTATCAGATGTTACGAAATAATATTCTATGAATTTTTCGTTACATTACCGTCATTACCACCGTTAATATAATAATAATAATAATAATAATAATAATAATAATAATAATAATAATAATAATAATAATAATAATATTATAAATTTCTGTGCTTACTAAAATAATATATTCTCTCGTTATGTAATTTTCAAGAAAGTTCTCTCTATGATTGAATATCTCGTTCATTGATTGGTAGCTATCGATAAACCGACAATAGCAGGCATTGTTGATCCATCCTTCACACATGTTTGTTTCTATTTTATACAATATCTCGTCCAACAATTGATAGAATCGATAAACCAATATCGAAATGGCAGGCTATGTTGATTCATCCATGATACATTTTTGTTTCCGTTTCATACAATATCTCGTACACAAATTCATAGAATCGATATACGCCAACAATGGAATCGGAGTCGATGTTGATCCATCATTTCTACTTTTTTTTTTATACAATATCCCGTCCACCTATTGGTAGATATCGATAAGCTAAGAATGAGAGGGATATTAGTCTAGAGTAGGCTATGCATATGTTTGTTGATACTTTGTTTTGCAATAGCCCAGTTACGAGAACTTAGTAAAATTATGTGAATAGAAATGGGTAAGATGTTCTGTATACACCCTACTTGCATAGAATGGTCCTTTATACCAGTTTTTATATATGTGTAATTGTAACGGTGAAAATATTGTTAATCAAATAATTTTTTTTTTTTCATAAGTGTACGAGGCCTGTCTAAAAAGTATCCGACCTTTAGCCAGAAAAAATATTTCAAATACCTGACGGGGTTGGGACCCTAATCCCCTTCAAAGTAGGCCCCTTGTGCTTGCACACACTTAGCCCACCGATCCTTCCACTGCCGGAAACACCTCTGGAAGTCTTCTTTTGGAATGGTGTTCAGCTCCATCGTCGAGTTCCGCATTATCTCTTCTCTACTCTCAAAACGGGATCCTTTCAGTGGTGTCTTCAATTTTGGAAACAACCAGAAATCGCAAGGAGCCAGGTCTGGAGAGGAGGGAGGTTGGCGAACGGTTGTAATTCCATGTTTGGGCAAGAAAGTGTGTATCAGTTGGGATGAATGTGCGGGGGCGTTGTCGTGATGCAAGTGCCAGTTGTTCGCCGTCCACATGTCTGGTCTTTTGCGCCGAACTACATCACGGAGTCGCCGGAGAACATCGTGATAGTACTCCTTGGTCACCGTTTGTCCTTCTGGTGCGTATTCGTGATGCACAATTCCACGGACATCAAAGAAAACAGTCAGCATCACCTTGATTTTGCTTCACACCTGCCGCACTTTCTTCGGCCTTGGAGACTCGGGATGCTTCCATTGCGACGACTGTCTTTTTGTTTCTGGGTCGTACCCGTACACCCATGACTCATGTCCAGTTATCACGGTGTTCAGAAACCCAGGATCAGTGTTGGCAGTGTCCAGAAGGTCCTGTGCAACGTCACGACGGAGGTCCTTTTGTTCCGGGGACAACAACTTGGGCAAGAATTTCGCAGCCACTCGGTTCATGTTCAAATCATCACGCAAAATTGCATGTGCAGAATCTTTACTCACTCCAACCTCTTCGGCAATCTCCCGCACGGTCAAACGACGATCTGCCATCACCAAATTTCGCACCCTCTCAACAACAGCTGCACTCCGAGCAGTTTGGGGCCTGCCACAACGCTGCTCACTCTCCGCTGATGTGCGGCATGTTTGAATCGGTTGAACCATTCCTTAATTTATGTTACACCCATCGCATCTTCCCCAAACACCTGCTGAATCTTACGAATTGTTTGACTTTGAGAATCACCAAGCTTTTGACAAAATTTGATGCAGTATCTTTGCTCAATTCGTTCAGTCATCTTGCGAGAAAACTAAATCCGACAAACACTTAGAACAGCACCTTACTTGGCGACCACCAGCCAGTGACTGGCACAAGCGAATGCGGTGAAAAAATTCAAGCATGCGCATTATGGTTCCTCCTTCCACCGTGCACAGTGGCGCCGCCTTAGAATCACTACTTTGCGAGGGAAAATTTAAGGTCGGATACATTTTAGACAGACCTCGTATATTGTTTTTGTAAATGCAAACGCATTCTTAACTTGGTTATAACTTTTATATCACCTTTGTAAAGGTAAACACGATTTGAAATATTGAAGTGGGAAAATCGTCCTATCTCGGTTATTTTGACAAATTTTATGTACATTTTCACTTTACATGAGGCATTGTTGTGTATCATTTAATGAGGAATTAATTTTATACATATGAATAAATATTATACCACAGATTCTCAACCTTTTTCAATGCTGTACCACTATTTCTAATTTAGCACATTAGCTGTAGGCCTACCACTCATTTTTATGACTTATTTTCTGTTACCCAAAGACCATCGAAATATACAAGTGAGACTTGAACACTTAATCGATCAGACAAAATGAAAATAGAGAAAGAACAAGATGACGTTCCTACATTCAGAAAGAGGAGTGACTAGTTTTGACGTAAAATGAATGAAGATATAAGAAAAGTTCTGAAATACTAAATCTTAGATAAAGAATAAATCAGCTACAAGAGGACACAATACCATCCATCTTATTAAGCTACAAAACGAAAGGAAAAGGGAACGTTGGACGCTCCATGAACAGATGGTAAGATACAGAATGATTTATATAGAACTGACACATTTCTTTCTTTAATTATTCCGTTGGAAATTCATTCAATGACCCAATTTTAGCACCAAATTAAGCAGAATGTTCTGGAGTTTCGATTCCTTGTCACTAGATGCGCAGATGTTTATGTTTTATTCCTATTGTTGGCAGCCTAAAGCCATATAGGGTTACGGTTGTTCATCAGCTACAGGAACCAGATAAGGATAAAAGATTGAATTATTGTCGTTGGTTTCAGACGTTCATTGTGCAAAATCCTGCCATATTGTCCATCACATGGTTCACAGATGAAGCATGGTTCCATTTATCCGGTTATGTGAACTCACAGAACTCACGCCATTGGGTCATCGAAAATCCACATGTCATCCATGAAGCACCTATGCACCCGGTTAAAATCGGAGTTTGGTGCGCAATATCCGCACAGAGAATAGTGGGGCCATTTTTTTTTAACCAGACTGTGAACACTGCAGAGTACCGACTGATTTTAATGGAGTTTGTTGAGCAACTGGACGATATAGAGCTGAGTCAAGGATATTTTCAGCAAGATGGCGCTACAAGCCATACATCAAATGAATCCATGGAACTAATTGAAAGTTTCTTTGACGACCGAATAATTTCCAGGAACCTGTGGCCACCGAGATCTCCGGATTTGACAACGCCGGACTTCTTTCTGTGGGGTTACTTAAAAGACAGGGTTTACGCCACACGTCCCCAGACATTGGACGATCTCAAGCACAACATCATACAGGAGATTCAAGCTAACAACAGAGTCCTCCAACGAGTGGCCAGTAACATGGAACGACGTGTTGAGTTGTGCCTTATGCAGGATGGAGGACATTTTCAACATTTGCTATAGAGGTAAATAATCTCCCAAAATTCCTCTACATTTTAGGTACAATAAGTTGTCGCTAGCACAATTCGTTTTGAAACAATTAATGAAAGAAATGTGTCAGTTCTATATAAATCACTCTGTACATGATCTTAATGAAGAAACAGGTCTACGGTAAGGACTGAATACCTGAATAAACTAACAAAAAGTGACAGGGGATCATCGAGTTCCAATGATTGCATGTAAATTAAACAAGGTGGGGTATTAAATTCACTGTATTGGTGTTTCTTGGTAACTACTTCATAATTGCTCCATACTGCAGCTGCCTTTCCCAATATGAGTCTTATAAAATGTGCTTGGATTATAAAATCAGTTTGATTTATAAGAATTTGTCAACTGACTAATGTACAAGTGTGTAAGTTCAGACAGTTGTAGAAACGTTACGAAATACAACTACCGTCCATTCATATAGTAAACAACTTTATTAGATATTGTTGCACTTCAGTTATTTAATTTTTATTTACAGTTTCAAATCCCTTTAAATGGTCCTCCTTTCTGATGTTGAAGCAGAGTCTTAAGGAATCTGTATACTCCTTCTCAATATGTGGTCCCAAATCCTGCAAATATGAAATTTCGTTACAGTAAAGGGAAAAACATAACGAAAGTTCAGTGTTTGTCACTAGAAAATGTTTCTGTGGACACACTGTATTTTTAATTCGAAAAATTCATTGCCCTCGCCTAGGTTTCAATCTGCGAAGTTTGTGCCTAAAGGGCGGTGCCCATGGTGCGCGTCATAAGTTTCAATTTGTCACTTTTTTGTTCACATGAAAGTAAGTGTATCCTTGTACCTTTGTGTTCACATGAAAGTAAGTGAATCCTTGTACCTTTGTAAGTAAGTGAATCCTTGTACCTTTGTGTTCACATGAAAGTAAGTGAATCCTTGTACCTTTGTAAGTAAGTGAATCCTTGTACCTTTGTGTTCACATGAAAGTAAGTGAATCCTTGTACCTTTGTGTTCACATGAAAGTAAGTGAATCCTTGTACCTTTGTGTTCACATGAAAGTAAGTGAATCCTTGTACCTTTGTGTTCACATGAAAGTAAGTGGATCCTTGTACCTTTGTGTTCACATGGAAGTAAGTGGATCCTTGTACCTTTGTGTTCACATGGAAGTAAGTGGATCCTTGTACCTTTGTGTTCACATGAAAGTAAGTGAATCCTTGTACCTTTGTGTTCACATGGAAGTAAGTGGATCCTTGTACCTTTGTGTTCACATGGAAGTAAGTGGATCCTTGTACCTTTGTGTTCACATGGAAGTAAGTGGATCCTTGTACCATTGTGTTCACATGGAAGTAAGTGAATCCTTGTACCTTTGTGTTCACATGGAAGTAAGTGGATCCTTGTACCTTTGTGTTCACATGGAAGTAAGTGGATCCTTGTACCTTTGTGTTCACATGAAAGTAAGTGAATCCTTGTACCTTTGTGTTCACATGGAAGTAAGTGAATCCTTGTCCCTTTGTGTTCACATGGAAGTAAGTGAATCCTTGTCCCTTTGTGTTCACATGGAAGTAAGTGAATCCTTGTCCCTTTGTGTTCACATGGAAGTAAGTGGATCCTTGTACCTTTGTGTTCACATGAAAGTAAGTGAATCCTTGTCCCTTTGTGTTCACATGGAAGTAAGTGAATCCTTGTCCCTTTGTGTTCACATGGAAGTAAGTGAATCCTTGTACCTTTGTGTTCACATGGAAGTAAGTGGATCCTTGTACCTTTGTGTTCACATGAAAGTAAGTGAATCCTTGTCCCTTTGTGTTCACATGGAAGTAAGTGAATCCTTGTCCCTTTGTGTTCACATGGAAGTAAGTGAATCCTTGTACCTTTGTGTTCACATGGAAGTAAGTGGATCCTTGTACCTTTGTGTTCACATGAAAGTAAGTGAATCCTTGTCCCTTTGTGTTCACATGGAAGTAAGTGAATCCTTGTCCCTTTGTGTTCACATGGAAGTAAGTGAATCCTTGTCCCTTTGTGTTCACATGGAAGTAAGTGGATCCTTGTACCTTTGTGTTCACATGGAAGTAAGTGTATCCTTGTACCTTTGTGTTCACATGAAAGTAAGTGAATCCTTGTCCCTTTGTGTTCACATGGAAGTAAGTGAATCCTTGTCCCTTTGTGTTCACATGGAAGTAAGTGAATCCTTGTACCTTTGTGTTCACATGGAAGTAAGTGGATCCTTGTCCCTTTGTGTTCACATGGAAGTAAGTGAATCCTTGTACCTTTGTGTTCACATGGAAGTAAGTGAATCCTTGTACCGTTGTGTTCACATGGAAGTAAGTGGATCCTTGTACCTTTGTGTTCACATGAAAGTAAGTGAATCCTTGTCCCTTTGTGTTCACATGGAAGTAAGTGAATCCTTGTCCCTTTGTGTTCACATGGAAGTAAGTGAATCCTTGTCCCTTTGTGTTCACATGGAAGTAAGTGGATCCTTGTACCTTTGTGTTCACATGGAAGTAAGTGTATCCTTGTACCTTTGTGTTCACATGAAAGTAAGTGAATCCTTGTCCCTTTGTGTTCACATGGAAGTAAGTGAATCCTTGTCCCTTTGTGTTCACATGGAAGTAAGTGAATCCTTGTCCCTTTGTGTTCACATGGAAGTAAGTGGATCCTTGTACCTTTGTGTTCACATGGGAGTAAGTGAATCCTTGTCCCTTTGTGTTCACATGGAAGTAAGTGGATCCTTGTACCTTTGTGTTCACATGAAAGTAAGTGAATCCTTGTCCCTTTGTGTTCACATGGAAGTAAGTGAATCCTTGTCCCTTTGTGTTCACATGGAAGTAAGTGAATCCTTGTACCTTTGTGTTCACATGGAAGTAAGTGGATCCTTGTACCTTTGTGTTCACATGAAAGTAAGTGAATCCTTGTCCCTTTGTGTTCACATGGAAGTAAGTGAATCCTTGTCCCTTTGTGTTCACATGGAAGTAAGTGAATTCTTGTCCCTTTGTGTTCACATGGAATCCTTGTAAGTGGATCCTTGTACCTTTGTGTTCACATGAAAGTAAGTGAATCCTTGTCCCTTTGTGTTCACATTAAGTGAACCTTTGTGTTCACATGAAAGTAAGTGAATCCTTGTCCCTTTGTGTTCACATGGAAGTAAGTGAATCCTTGTCCCTTTGTGTTCACATGGAAGTAAGTGAATCCTTGTCCCTTTGTGTTCACATGGAAGTAAGTGGATCCTTGTACCTTTGTGTTCACATGAAAGTAAGTGAATCCTTGTCCCTTTAAGTGAATCCTTGTTCACATGGAAGTAAGTGAACCTTTGTGTTCCATGGAAGTAAG
>JAJSOF020000011.1:172938032-172955532 GCA_025594305.2 Periplaneta americana
CCAAGCGCCATTTACTGAATACGTAGAAAACAAGGATTAAAATTAAGTTATTACCATAATTCAATGGAAACCTATAACAAGTAAAATAAAATATACACATTAAGTCTAAATGATGTCAATCTTGATTAAACTATGGTTGCATATAATAACAATTGAGAAACATGTTAAAAGAATTGTCATTGCACCAAATGAGTGTCTCTGGACCGAAATGATCGCATTTTAATTATTTAAACACAATTTAAATTAAGTAATATATTAAACGATTTATCCTTCTATCAAACACGAATGTTCCCTGGATCAAACGTCCTATTTTAATTATGTAATTACTTTATATTTATTTCTAACGGGTGCAGCGGAGCGCACGGGTACGGCTAGTGTTTAATAAAACTACACACTTAGGCTGTAATGTTAATGAACGAAAAATGATTATGCAGATCACCATTGAATTGTCCTGCTTGCAGAACTTTGTTATTGACAAAAAATTGGTAGTAAAATTAAAATTTCACGATACTAAAATATTGTACAACATATAAAATATGGACATTGCGATAGTTGTTTTCTTTACGGTCCGACACGGTTTAATAAACTAGTGTGAGAAATGAGAAATTAAACGCAGAATAAGCATGGGAAAAGTCTGTTATTATTCGGTTGAGAAGCTTTTGTCATCCAGTCTGATCTCGAAAAAGCTTAAAGTTAGAATTTATAAAACAGTTATATTACCGGTTGTTCTTTATGGTTGTGAAACTTAGACTCTCATTCTGAGAGAGGAACAGAGATTAAGAGTGTTTGAGAATAAGGTACTTAGGAAAATATTTGGGACTAAAAGGGATGAAGTTACAGGAGAATGGAGAAAGTTACACAACGCAGAACTGCACGCATTGTATTCTTCACCTGACATAATTAGGAACATTAAATCCAGACGTTTGAGATGGGCAGGGCATGTAGCACGTATGGGCGAATCCAGAAATGCATATAGAGTGTTAGTTGGGAGGCCGGAGGGAAAAAGACCTTTGGGGAGGCCGAGACGTAGATGGGAGGATAATATTAATATTGATTTTAGGCAGGTGGGATATGATGGTAGAGACTGGATTAATCTTGCTCAGGATAGGGACCAATGGCGGGCTTATATGACGCCGGCAATGAACCTCCGGGTTCCTTAAAAGCCAGTAAGTAAGTGTGAGAAATGAAGCTTTGCCAAGTTAAGGATTAAGTAGGTAGTTTTGACAAAGTGTATTAAGTGTACAAGGTCATCTCGCATGTGAAATAACAGCGTAGGCATTCACGAAGAATGACGAATTAAGGCTGGTTCACAATATACCGGGAACGGAAACGACAACGAGAACGAACAGAAATAATGTTAAAATAAATGTATTTAAATGTGAGCATTCACAATTAACTATTTAACAATTTATTTCAACACTTCCGTTCTCGTTGTCGTTTCCGTTCCCGGTTTATTGTGAACCAGCCTTTACTCTTCCCAAAAACGCGTCATATTACTTAATGCGATAGTCCAGTCAAGTTTCCACACACTTATAGTTAGTATGGGCAGGTAATTTTTTTTATATTTCTTTGTCTGCTGTGAAGATGGTGTGTGCGTTGTTTGAGGGGAGGTTTCGACACGATCTCCTTAACAGTTTCCTTGCTTGTATAAGCCAGTACTTTAACATTATATTCTGAAGCGCCTGCATACGTTGCTTAGATTACCTGCACCTCTGTCATGGCAGAGAAGTAGTCGAAACATCAAGGCGAGTCCTTCCTAAGCAAACTCCAAACACGAGTCTGGAGATACATAAACGGCCTACTTTAAAGGCAAATACTGTCAGTGGTAACTTCTGAATATGAACAAATTTTAATAACATTCATTTTTTTTTATTTTACCACGAATCTAATGGTAGATATGCAGCTTTTGAGGAATATGATGTCACAATTAAAATTGTAGACACGATATAATCCTACAGAAGCTTTCGTTGGTAATCCCAATCTAGTCGAATTCGACAAGAATTAATTTATTGTCTTACTAGAACTTCGGTTGAAAACAAAAGAAATATTGATAACGTATAGAGCAGGCTTTGTAAACCCTTCTATTGTTGTGTAATCGTAATATAATTCAGCTTGTTTGTCTAGACCAGGCCTGCACAAGGTTTGCGCTCTCCGAGCCGGCTCACAGCTCATGAGCGGAATGCAGATATTGGCTGCGCTCTGTATAAGGGTGGACTGGAAGAAGGGGTGATCTCGTACAAAATGTTCACAAAAAAAAAGGAAGTACTATTACGAGTGCTTATGAAATGAATTCCCGTTCAGTGTTTGCAAAACTATCTTGGACTATTATTAATTAATAAAGAAATATTTATTTTATAGAAATAATAGAAATTCTATAGCTACTTAAATGTACAATAACATTTTGTTATATTTATATTTATCAGTAAGTACTTACATCTAAACGAGGTTTTATGCTGTCGGCAGCTGAAAGGAACAGTAGCCTACTGATCGTAATGAAACATCAGTTACAGATGTTCGATGTCTGCCTTTATTAAAGTTGATTATAGAAAACAGTTGCTCACAAATATAAATGTTGGGCCAAACATAGCAATCATTTTCACAGCCGTCCACACCGCGTCTAGCCGCGAAACCAGGTGGCCCGGGTTCGATTCCCGGTCGGGGCAAGTTACCTGGTTGAGTTTTTTTCCGGGGTTTTCCCTCAACCCAATATAAGCAAATGCTGGGTAACTTTCGGTGTTGGACCCCGGACTCATTTCACCGGCATTATCACCTTCATCTCATTCAGACCCTAAATAACCTAAGATGTTGATAAAGCGTCGTAAAATAACCTACTAAATTAATAAAAAAAAAATTCAGCCAGCCCGTGTAGTCGTGGATATTATTGCTAATGTTTAGTCTCGTAAAATTCAACCAGGCTAGTAGTATTATTCAAACGATCTTTAGCCCTTAGGTCACATTGAAGATCAATAAGTTCGAGCTGTAAATCGTTAAATGTTAAATGTTATGTTCCGTCTTTTAGATTCCTCCATACTGTATTGTAGCAGTAGGTAAGCAACGTGAAACAGTTACTGAGAATAGACCTACACACTGCACTCCACTAGATAGATGAGTGGTCGTTTCCCTCTCCTCTACCTATAGCAAGTCTATGTCATTCTGACGTATCTTCCTCTCCGTTTCGGCGAGCGCTGTTTGTGCAGGCCTGGTCTAGGCTTTGAAGAAATTGTCTATTGAGGATTAATTTTATAAAATATCATGTCGTGTACGTCTAAGGTGACTCGTGGGCCCAACGTAGGAGTGCGCGCTTACCGTGATCTTGAACGGGCAGCCGTGGACGGCCATCTCGAGTCTCAGAGCCTCCCCCAACGTGCTGACGGCGTGCTTCGTTACTTGGTAGAAGTGGAGGTCCTCCTTCTCGCTTACACGGTGCCCAGACACGCTGTGCAGTAATAATAATAATAATAATAATAATAATAATAATAATAATAATAATAATAATAATAATAATGACCCAAAACATGTATTAGACTAGCTGGTCTGTTACGATTTTCGGTTTTCAATACAGTAATAACAATAAAAATAATAGTAATAAATAATAATAATAATAATAATAAAATAATAATAATAATAATAATAATGACCCAAAACATGTATTAGACTAGCTGGTCTGTTACGATTTTCGGTTTTCAATACAGTAATAACAATAAAAATAATAGTAATAAATAAATAATAATAATAATAATAATAATAATAATAATAATAATAATAATAATAATGACCCAAAACATGTATTAGACTAGCTGGTCTGTTACGATTTTCGGTTTTCAATACAGTAATAACAATAAAAATAATAGTAATAAATAATAATAATAATAATAATAATAATAATAATAATAATAATAATAATAATGACCCAAAACATGTATTAGACTAGCTGGTCTGTTACGATTTTCGGTTTTCAATACAGTAATAACAATAAAAATAATAGTAATAAATAATAATAATAATAATAATAATAATAATAATAATAATAATAATAATGACCCAAAACATGTATTAGACTAGCTGGTCTGTTACGATTTTCGGTTTTCAATACAGTAATAACAATAAAAATAATAGTAATAAATAATAATAATAATAATAATAACCCAAAACATGTATTAGACTAGCTGGTCTGTTACGATTTTCGGTTTTCAATACAGTAATAACAATAAAAATAATAGTAATAAAAATAATAATAATAATAATAATAATAATAATAATAATAATAATGACCCAAAACATGTATTAGACTAGCTGGTCTGTTACGATCTTCGGTTTTCAATACAGTAATAACAATAAAAATAAATAATAATAATAATAATAATAATAATAATAATAATAATAATAATAATAATAATAATAATGACCCAAAACATGTATTAGACTAGCTGGTCTGTTACGATTTTCGGTTTTCAATACAGTAATAACAATAAAAATAATAGTAATAAATAATAATAATAATAATAATAATAATAATAATAATAATAATAATAGTAATAATAATGACCCAAAACATGTATTAGACTAGCTGGTCTGTTACGATTTTCGGTTTTCAATACAGTAATAACAATAAAAATAATAGTAATAAAAATAATAATAATAATAATAATAATAATAATAATAATAATAATGACCCAAAACATGTATTAGACTAGCTGGTCTGTTACGATTTTCGGTTTTCAATACAGTAATAACAATAAAAATAATAGTAATAAATAATAATAATAATAATAATAATAATAATAATAATAATAATAATAATAATAATAATAATAATAATGACCCAAAACATGTATTAGACTAGCTGGTCTGTTACGATTTTCGGTTTTCAATACAGTAATAACAATAAAAATAATAGTAATAAATAATAATAATAATAATAATAATAATAATAATAATAATAATAATAATAATAATAATGATAATGACCCAAAACATGTATTAGACTAGCTGGTCTGTTACGATTTTCGGTTTTCAATACAGTAATAACAATAAAAATAATAGTAATAAATAATAATAATAATAATAATAATAATAATAATAATAATAATGACCCAAAACATGTATTAGACTAGCTGGTCTGTTACGATTTTCGGTTTTCAATACAGTAATAACAATAAAAATAATAGTAATAAATAATAATAATAATAATAATAATAATAATAATAATAATAATAATGACCCAAAACATGTATTAGACTAACTGGTCTGTTACGATTTTCGGTTTTCAATACAGTAATAACAATAAAAATAATAGTAATAAATAATAATAATAATAATAATAATAATAATAATAATAATAATAATAATAATAATAATGACCCAAAACATGTATTAGACTAGCTGGTCTGTTACGATTTTCGGTTTTCAATACAGTAATAACAATAAAAATAATAGTAATAAATAATAATAATAATAATAATAATAATAATAATAATAATAATAATAATAACCCAAAACATGTATTAGACTAGCTGGTCTGTTACGATTTTCGGTTTTCAATACAGTAATAACAATAAAAATAATAGTAATAAATAATAATAATAATAATAATAATAATAATAATAATAATAATAATAATAATAATAATAATAATGACCCAAAACATGTATTAGACTAGCTGGTCTGTTACGATTTTCGGTTTTCAATACAGTAATAACAATAAAAATAATAGTAATAAATAATAATAATAATAATAATAATAATAATAATAATAATAATGACCCAAAACATGTATTAGACTAGCTGGTCTGTTACGATTTTCGGTTTTCAATACAGTAATAACAATAAAAATAATAGTAATAAATAATAATAATAATAATAATAATAATAATAATAATAATAATAATAATAATAATGACCCAAAACATGTATTAGACTAGCTGGTCTGTTACGATTTTCGGTTTTCAATACAGTAATAACAATAAAAATAATAGTAATAAATAATAATAATAATAATAATAATAATAATAATAATAATGATAATGACCCAAAACATGTATTAGACTAGCTGGTCTGTTACGATTTTCGGTTTTCAATACAGTAATAACAATAAAAATAATAGTAATAAATAATAATAATAATAATAATAATAATAATAATAATGACCCAAAACATGTATTAGACTAGCTGGTCTGTTACGATTTTCGGTTTTCAATACAGTAATAACAATAAAAATAATAGTAATAAATAATAATAATAATAATAAACATAATAATAAATAATAATGATAATAGTAGTAACAATAATAACAATGATAAATAAAATAATGATAATAATAAAAACTAGCGATAGATTAATAATAATAATAATAATAATAATAATAATAATAATAATAATTTTATGAGGTAGAAACAAATAGTAGGAATAAAAACATTCGAGATTTATATAAGAGTATAAAAGAATTTAAAAATGGATATCAGGCAAGGGTAAACGTGATCAAGGATGAGAATGGTCACTTGCTTGCAGACACTCATTCAGTCCTGAACAGATGGAAAAACTATTTTGGACAACTACTAAATACACATAGGCCAAGTAGAAATGATCTGGACGAAATTGAAATACAAACTGCTGAGCCATTTATACCGGAACCCACGCTTTCAGAAGTCGAAATTGCGATAGAAAATCTGAAAAAGTACAAGTCTCCAGGTATCGATCAAATTCCAGCAGAATTAATACAAGAGGGTGGGAGTACATTATATAGCGAAATTTATGAACTTGAACTTGCAATTTGGGAAAAGGAAATTGTACCAGAACAATGGAAGGAGTCCATAATCGTACCTATTTTTAGGAAGGGGGACAAAACCAACTGTGGTAACTTTCGAGGAATATCACTTTTGTTGACGTCGTACACAATTTTGTCCAACATTCTTTTGAGAAGATTAATTCCGTACGTAGATGAAATTATTGGAGATCATCAGTGCGGTTTTCGGTGTAATAGATCGACTATTGATCAGATTTTTTGTATTCGACAGATATTGGAGAAAAAATGGGAGTATAAGGGTACAGTACATCAGTTATTCATAGATTTCAAAAAGGCATATGACTCGGTTAAGAGGGAAGTTTTATATGATATTCTTATTGAATTTGGTATTCCCAAGAAACTAGTTCGATTAATTAAAATGTGTCTTAGTGAAACGTACAGCAGAGTCCGTACAGGCCAGTTTCTATCTGATGCTTTTCCAATTCACTGCGGGCTAAAGCAGGGAGATGCACTATCACTTTTACTTTTTAACTTCGCTCTAGAATATGCCATTAAGAAAGTCCAGGATAACAGAGAGGGTTTGGAATTGAACGGGTTACATCAGCTGCTTGTCTATGCGGATGACGTGAATATGGTAGGAGAAAATCCACAAACGATTAGGGAAAACACGGGAATTTTACTGGAAGCAAGTAAAGAGATAGGTTTGGAAGTAAATCCCGAAAAGACAAAGTATATGATTATGTCTCGTGACCAGAATATTGTACGAAATGGAAATATACAAATTGGAAATTTATCTTTTGAAGAGGTGGAGAAGTTCAAATATCTTGGAGCAACAGTAACAAATATAAATGACACTCGGGAGGAAATTAAACGCAGAATAGATATGGGAAATGCGTGTTATTATTCGGTTGAGAAGCTTTTATCATCCAGTCAGCTGTCAAAAAATCTGAAAGTTAGAATTTATAAAACAGTTATATTACCGGTTCTTCTGTATGGTTGTGAAACTTGGACTCTCACTTTGAGAGAGGAACAGAGATTAAGGGTGTGTGAGAATAATGTTCTTAGGAAAATATTTGGGGCTAAGAGGGATGAAGTTACAGGAGAATGGAGAAAGTTACACAACACAGAACTGCACGCATTGTATTCTTCACCTGACATAATTAGGAACATAAAATCCAGACGTTTGAGATGGGCAGGACATGTAGCACGTATGGGCGAATCCAGAAATGCAAATAGATTGCTAGTTGGGAGGCCGTAGGAGATAAGACGTGTGGGGAGGCCGAGACGTAGATGGGAAGATAATATTAAAATGGATTTGAGGGAGGTGGGATATGATGGTAGGGACTGGATTAATCTTGCTCAGGATAGGGACCAATGGCGGGCTTATGTGAGGGCGGCAATGAACCTCCGGGTTCCTTAAAAGGCACTTGTAAGTAAGTTGTAATAATAATAATAATAATAATAATAATAATAATAATAATAATAATAATAATAATAATAATAATAACTTACTTTATTACTTTCTGTTTGTCGTATAAGTTTTAAATTATAGCCATTTATTTTATTTAATTTTTTTGGCGTTTTAAGCTGAGAATTCTGTATTGAAATAAGTTTAATAACATTACATGCGCGCGCACCTGCCGATATGGATGATATGTCCCTCCTCTTTGCCTGTCCTGCTCATGGAACTGATAGCCTCCCGTGAACAGAGAGTCATACCCATGAGGTTGACGTCCATCTGCGAGCGCCAGTTTTTGTACTCCCCGCCTGAAAATCAGGACCATCATAAGTTGCCCAAAGAATATTCAATTAGGACCTCTATTACACTGGTCTATAAAAAAAAAACTTTCTGTTTGCTATTGAGGAAATTTCAAGTGTTTTATACTGAAATTGATACGCTGATTCCAGATCTGTAATCAGATTTATCATATTACGTCAGGTTTTTGAGTTATGGGACTGTAACATTAATTCTAAATCTTACAATTCAGTATACAGGGTAAGATATAAGTCCCGCACCACCTAAATAACTTTTGAAACATGTGGTTCAGTGACATGAAACTTGGTATGTGAGGATAACCATATGCTAAGAACTCAATAATGGAAGCACCGAGTTTTTTCTACTTCCGGTTTAACCGGAAGTAACTCCAACTCTCTCATTTTAAATGGAACACCCAATATATTTCTTTATTTTTGAATAGCGCTCATTAAGAGCTTTTCAAAAAGTACCACACTTGATACTTCTGTACAAATTCAGTGTTGCTAAGTCAAGAAAACAGAAAAGTGTATCGAATATTAAAGTAATAAATGCACTACCTAAATAACTTTTGAAGCATACGGTTCAGTGATATGAAACTTGGTATGTGGGGATAACCATATACTAAGAACTCAATAATGGTATTACGAAGTTTCTTCTACTTCCTGTTTAACCGGAAGTAACTCCAAATCTCTTATCTTAAATGAAACAACCAATATATGTTTTTATTTTTGAATAAAGCTCATTAAGAGCTTTTCAAAAAGTACACACACTCCATACTTCTGTACAAATTCAGTGTTGCTAAATAAAAATGGAAGTGGTGCAAGATATTCCTAAAGCCTGGTTAAATCATTCCTTAAATGGTTTCTATGATCGAGTGACACATTGCAAAGTAGCTGAGGGCTACCAATTTGAACACATAATTTAGAAGGTGGGCTAGTATTTGTTTTGTTTTTATTAAGGAAGGAGTATTTTATTATATTAATATTCGATAGACTTTTCTGTTTTCTTGACTTAGCAACACTGAATTTGTACAGAAGTATCGAGTGTGGGTACTTTTTGAATAGCTCTTAATGAGCTTCATTAAAAAAGAAAATATATATTGGGTGTTCCGTTTAGAATAAGAGAGTTGGAGTTACTTCCGGTTAAACCGGAAGCAGAAAGAACTCGGTAATACAATTATTGAGTTCTTAGTATATGATTATCCTCACATACCAAGTTTCATGTCACTGAACCGTATGCTTCAATAGTAATATGCTTTACAAGAGCGGTATGTTGACGTTTTCATGGTCGAGGAAAAGATTGAAAAAGCGAAACGTAGTTGAGCTTTTTTAATTTCCGAGAACATGAAAACAAACATACCGCTCGTGTATCGTACATTATTTTGTGCGAAGATCGTTTATTACATACCTGAAAGACGAATTTATAATAAGCTGCAATGAAATCTCCATGTTGGTTTCTGTTTAATGACGCCAACTTCGGAACACCGAAATATTTTTCTTCAACATTGTTGCTTTAAAATGTTTTCTGTGTTTACTATACTCCAGCAGGCCGTGATATACGTCTGTCTTTTTTTCCCCCCAGTCTATAAATGCGAACTTAAAACAAACGGTAAGGTTATGTAATGATTTATTTTTCATTTTAATATTTTAACAATATTATTTATATAACATATTGCAGTAATAACATCGGCATCTGGAATCTCGTTTATTTTTTCACGGGTACCTTAATGTTACTTGTATCACGAATGCAGTAACTTTAGTGGAGTAGTAGACTTTACTTAATTTTTGCAAATATTTAAAAACAATAATTAACATTGCAATTTAGGTGAAATTGCAGTGGTAAGTTTCCAATTTATAATTATTACTATGTTAAACGTCTCTAAAAATAATATGTTAAAAGCCTAAAGCAGTAAAATGAATGTCGCGCTTAAGCGGTAAGAAGAGGGAAATTGTTATGTGTGTTACGTTGGGAATACTGAATGTGGTATTTCACACTTACCGCGTATTGGTTCTGTGCGGAAAACAAGCAAATACGCACGATGTCGCATAAAAGTTATTTAGGTAGTGCGGGACTTTTAACTAACCCTGTATACCTTTACCGTAAAGTCAGAGATATAAATTGAGCTTAGTTTATATATATTTTTTGCAAATTGTTATGTTATATTATTTTAAATACATTTGTAAGAAGATATACACTTCCAATATGTAGTAAGCACTAAAAACTCTGTTAAAAGTGTTCGAGACCTTTGCTTTTCCGCTTATGTTGGCATGTGGTTGAACCAGCAGAAATCACCCATCATGCTCGGACCATATTGGCCCTATTACCTGGATTCCATCGTTGATATGTCCTGATGGAAACTCTCACCATGTTCGTCACTTACATCGCCGAGATTTGATAGGGAAAAAAACTCAATGTGTGAATGAAGAAAGTGCATTTTTAAAGACATGCGACAATCGACATTCTGAAATGCTATAAGCATGTATGCTAGCTCAGCATAATTATCAGCTCGATAATTTCGTAAAAACCTAGTTGACACTAGTACAAATGTGTCCCAAACTTCGAGTTCAAAAGCACTCAGTTTTGACCTGAACGTAGTGTCACATATCAACTGTCGAATCTCTGGCCCAACGAAAATTCCTGCCTTCAATTTTGCATCACTTTTCACTCTCCCAAACTTTTCCTTCATATAGTTAAAGCCACCACAATCATGATTCAGAGCCCGCACAAAGTTTTTCATGAGGCCAATTTTAATGTGAAGGGGTGGAATAAATATCTTTTTTGCGTCAACGAGTGCCTTGTTTCAAAAAATAAAAGGTTATTATTTTAAAATTGTGACGTCGTAGAAAAAAAAACTGACTTCAGATCTGTAATCAGCACACTCAAATTAGGGTTGGTACACTTGTTTTTGTTCACTATCAAAATCACTGTAGACCAGTGTTATCTAGAATTCTAATGTAAACTTTCCTTAGCTTGCCCTAAACCAGCGGTGGCAAAAATGTAATCGTGTGCCGAGGCACTGTGTAACTTGCAACTTGCATAGCACCAATGGAGGGAGGCGGACACCCGAAGGGGAAGTGAAGCAACTGTCTGACTTGTTAACGGATTTTCATTTTCCTTACGTCAAGCACTTAAATATAATTTTATACAGTACAAGGCTACAAACTAATGTTTAGTACGTGTAACGAAGAAAGAAATGAACAATAAATGAACAATATCACAACCTAAAATTAACTGTCTTCAGAATGTCTCTGAGACAGAGTTTCAAAATCAGGAATTATGTCACTTACTGCCAGTCGTAGTTGATCACGAAGGTATTTGTCTGTCAGTCGTGATCTAAATTTGATTTTTACTGTTTTAATTGTTGAAAATAATTTCTCACAAACGTAAGTTGTAGCGAACATGGCTTCAACAGAGCAAGCGAAAGAACGAAGCTTCGGGTATTTATTTTTTGGCAAAGGTTTGAAAGTTTGAAAGTTCAACATTTGTCAAGTCCTTACATCTAGCTTTCATTTGACATCACATAGTAAATCAGTGAGTTCAAATTGAAGAGCTAACCGCATTATTCGTACATCTGCTGAAAAAGGGTCGACGTACAGAGATGATGATGATGATGATGATGATGATGACGACAACAATAACACTTAACCCTTTAATGTTTCATCAGTAACATGTGGTATAATGCCGTTTTATGTTATACAACCGTTTTCCTCGTAATACTTGTGAACAAATCATACATTTAATATTCTCACCATATTGACAGCAAAAAATGCGTCCTCCCATCCTACTTGGAACTTTCGTACATGGTTTCGAGAGAGACATATGCCACTCGCAGGTCAGAGACAAATACAAATGGAACGGAGTTTGACTCCAGTGAGTGAGAGGGTGGGGGTTGGCGGAGGTTAGAAGCAAGCGAAATGCACAGCTATCACTGCGAGCCACAATGTCTCGCGAGTCACGTTCTCGCCACGGCTGCCTTAAACTAACATAAACCGCTTAACCCAGGCAATCTAACATACCCTAACTAAATAAGCCTTGTCTAGCAATGTATGCTATAAAATTTTTAGCTTCCAGCCAATATTGTGAGTCCCATAACGGGCTGAGAAGTTATCAGATGCCTAAAAGAGATGTAATGCTATGTAGACTCACTCATGATGGAGCCTGGCAGAGCTATGCCCGCACAGCAGAGGCACACGGACGCGCCTTGGTGCATCTCGTCCACCTTGCAGAACAGATCAGCCACACTCTTGTCGTCTGTGATATTGCAGGACTCGAAGTACAGCCTGCCGGCCGCGTTTTGCAACTCCGCTTCCAGTTGCTCCTGTGAGTTAACATTTAACTAAATGAATAGAGATAATTCGCCATTTTTTATTTATATCGAGGGCAAATCAGATATTCATTTGCGCTATTCCATCTCAAATCGAACGAAATATAGAGAAAATTGACCTTGCAATTTTTAAATACAATGAAACTTTTTCTGTCCGTTGACAACTGTGATACAATGCTTTGTGCAAAGTTTGAGGCGACAGAACTTCATAGTGTTTAAATTAAAAATATTTAAATTTATCGTATTTTCATAAAATTAGCAAATTTAAACTGCTGTGGCTCCGAAACCCTTTCACCCAATGATCAAAATCATGGTTTATTTTGATGCTGAGAAGTTAAAGTTTATATTGACATGTAAACAGTTTTTCTTACTTTTTATAGAAATGGAGAAATTTAGATTTTTCCTCATTAAGACGCCTTTGCCCACGAAAAAATATTTTTAAAATACATGGTTAGATTCCGCATTGAAAGTACAAATAAACACATATTTTTGACTGGTGCACCGTTGATAAGAAAGTATTAAAATATCAAATAAAGAAAATAAATAGTACGCGCGTGAACTAACCAGCTGACTGTGAGACGGGAGGTAGTGGAGACAAGCAAGGCCAGGAGACAAACACGTGATGTGTCGTCTAACAGTCATGGCTGGGCTAGCTTTATCACAAGTTTTCATAAACACAGGAGTAAAATGACGCCCAATGCTCGCTTATCTTCAGCTCTCGGCCAGTGCGTGCGGTACTGTGCCGTTCAAGTCTAGGCGTGTGAAAATAATTTATTTAATACCCTCGAAACTTATTGCCGAGCCACTAAGCAAACAATGCCGAATCCCTCTTAATAATGCACGGTTTTTTCTCAATATTTAAAAAAAAAATTTTACAAATAGCCAAAAAGCCTAAAAGCAAGTAAAATCAGACTATCTGTCTCTCTGTGTACAATAAAAATAAGGATTACTTCTTAACATAACCTACCAAATGTCAGCTTCAAAATAAGTTCTCGTTCAATGTTCTGCAGTAAATGGTTCCAGAGTTCTGCGCGCTGAAAGAGGCTTGCTTTTATAAAATACGCTAAATTTGTCGCTCAATAGTACGAAAACCGTTTGACTTTCGATCTTTCGATAGTATATTTTTGAAAATGCACTCTCCTCAGCACCTTGTATAAGTAGGGAAGAAATTAGAGTATAAAAAAGTGCGAGGTTTTTTACTGATCGATTTCATATGGAATAGCCCATTACGCTCTGCTGTACCAACTTAGGAACATACAGTCACATCCGTTTGGGTATGGATAATATTAATTTATTATTATAAAGCTATTATGTTAGTAGGAAAAGTTTCTTGCTGGTTATATTATGATTAAAAGATGGGAGTTTCCATATATGGCAATCAACAATGCATAATCTGAAACGATAAACGAAAGTTGTAAATTATTAAAATGGCTACTACAAATCAACAGCGGGCACAATGTGTTCTTTGGTATGTTAAATTTGAGAGTGTTAAAAGTGTTCAAAGGGAATTTCGACGTGAGTATGGTGTGCATAAATTACCTAAATACGATTCCATAATGTTGTGGTATCGAACATTTGTAGAAACAGATTCTGTGATAAAAAACATGCAGGAGGTCGCAGGCGAAACCCAGTACGAGAAGCAGCTATCTCTTGGCTTGGCCCCCAAACTCCCCAGATCTGACCCCTCTTGACTTCTTCGTGTGGGGTTTTGTTAAAGATATTGTCTATTCACATAAACCCAGGAGCATTGATGTCTGAGAATAAAAAAAAAAACTCAAGCTTTTCAACAAATCACCCCTCTTATGTTACAACGGACATGGGCTGAATTGCATCACCGTTATGAGTTGTGGAGGGTGCGCAATGGGGGTCATGTTGAGCTCTGAGGAATCTCCCATCTTTCAGTGTTGTATGCACAAAGGTTCAACAAATAAAGTTCAGTAGCAAATGTTTTACAATGTTTTTATTTTATTCATACCCAAATGAATCACCCTGTAGTTAATGTTTTGGTTCGACAATTTCACCTACAGATATATCTTACTTACTTACTTACTTACAAATGGCTTTTAAGGAACCCGAAGGTTCATTGCCGCCCTCACATAAGCCCGCCAGCGGTCCCTATCCTGTGCAAGATTAATCCAGTCTCTATCATCATACCCCACCTCCCTCAAATCCATTTTAATATTATCCTCCCATCTACGTCTCGGCCTCCCTAAAGGTCTTTTTCCTCCGGTCTCCCAACTAACACTCTATATGCATTTCTGGATTCGCCCATACGTGCTACATGCCCTGCCCATCTCAAACGTCTGGATTTAATGTTCCTAATTATGTCAGGTGAAGAATACAATGCGTGCAGTTCTGTGTTGTGTAACTTTCTCCATTCTCCTGTAACTTCATCCCGCTTAGCCCCAAATATTTTCCTAAGCACCTTATTCTCAAACACCCTTAACCTATATTCCTCTCTCAGAGTCAGAGTCCAAGTTTCACAACCATACAGAACAACCGGTAATATAACTGTTTTATAAATTCTAACTTTCAGATTTTTGGACAGCAGATTGGATAAGAGGTTTTCAACCGAATAATAACACGCAGTTCCCATATTTATTCTGCGTTTAATTTCCTCCCGAGTGTCATTTATATTTGTTACTGTTGCTCCAAGGTATTTGAATTTTTCCACCTCTTCGAAGGATAAATCTCCAATTTTTATATTTCCATTTCGTACAATATTCTGGTCACGAGACATAATCATATACCTTGTCTTTTCGGGATTTACTTCCAAACCGATCGCTTTACTTGCTTCAAGTAAAATTTCCATGTTTTCCCTAATCGTTTGTGTATTTTCTCCTAACATATTCACGTCATCCGCATAGACAAGAAGCTGATGTAACCTGTTCAATTCCAAACCCTGCCTGTTATCCTGAACTTTCCTAATGGCATATTCTAGAGCGAAGTTAAAAAGTAAAGGTGATAGTGCATCTCCCTGCTTTAGCCCGCAGTGAATTGGAAAAGCATCAGATAGAAAGTGACTTATACGGACTCTGCTGTATGTTTCACTGAGACACATTTTAATTAATCGAACTAGTTTCTTGGGAATACCAAATTCAATAAGAATATCATATAATACTTCCCTCTTAACCGAGTCATATGCCTTTTTAAAATCTATGAATAACTGATGCACTGTAGCCTTATACTCCCATTTTTTCTCCATTATCTGTCGAATACAAAAAATCTGATCAATAGTCGATCTATTACGATCTATGAATCATAAACTACTATAAATGTCTAAAAACAATGTTTGTTCCTTAAAAACACCCTTTTAGTATTTTGTGTAGCCTACATTTAAAATAAAAATAGCGGTAATACAATGCATAAATGCCCAAAAACTATAAAAATGCTATTTAAAATGTAAAAAAAATATATAATATATCTTACAGACGAACACTAATCTGGAAAGTTCGTTCCCTTCTTAGAAGGGAAGGGAAGAAGATTTTAATATCCAATACACAGCAGTACTCAGAAAATTACACACCGCAGAATCAGACCTGTAAATTATTTTTAGTAAGTCTTGAAGTTTTTAATAACCAATTGAATTTGAATTCTAAATATGTCAGCAATCCTGCAGGTCATGGCCTTCATGTAATAGCCTATTGTTTATTGTAGTATGTGTTTTGTTTTATTCTGAAATGCAATTAGTTCTCAAAACTGACAAAAGATGGATTTTGGAAAATAGGAAAATTATGTAGCAAAACTAACGCTTCACTGAAAGTTACTGTTTTTCTGAAAATTCTTGGATGCCAAGCTTCAAAATGGCAGGTCATTCATTAAAATTCGTGCAGCCGTTTTCCTGTAATTTTCATTGCAACTTCAAATTATTATATATATATATATATATATATATATATATATATATATATATATATATATGTGTGTGTGTGTGTGTGTGTGTGTGTGTGTGTGTGTGTGTGCCAAAGTAGATGTGCTAGATAAATATTAGATTAGAGTAAATGAGAAATAATTTCCAATTGAGAGCGTATAGGCCTAGTTCTAAAAAACGAGGTCACTTTTTAGTGTAATTTTGGCTTAGGCAACTCTGGCACTTAGCTACTCAATTGTATTAAACTTTTTTGTTTGAAATATCTCAAAGAATAAACACCTGAAACTAATGACATTATTTACGGTACACCCTGTATACTATTCCTACTGAAGAGTCTGCATAATAAGGTGCATGACATTTTTGATTTATGGTATGTTATCTATGTATAATTTTATGATATACAGGGTGTCTCAAAATAGACCGACAGATTAGTTGTACAGTCACAGAATAAATAAATATGCCAATGAAAACCCCACAGTCAAATTTTAAATATTTTTCAAGTTATTATTCTGTGAATTTGTTAAAGACCATTCTCAATAATGAAAGAAAGTTAGACAATCTCGGAGAGGCTTAAAGAAGGGAAAGGGTTTGTGTTATTTGTAGAATGTTTTTTTTTTTTTTTTTCGCTCAAATCATATCCAGTTTTTAATAGTAAAAAAATTATGTAAACTTGACTTTACCCATAGGGGATTAGGCAGTGTATGGCGAGCCGTTCTCTGGTTCTGCAGCAAGTTAGAAATTGAATGTCCGATATCTATGATGTACTGCTTAACCATAAATTATATTTGTTTAATATCTCAAGATGTA